>JAOEGS010011500.1:0-35903 GCA_025447755.1 Corythornis vintsioides | reverse complement strand
AAGGCATCACTTTATGCACAAACACAAAGGAGGTCTGCATAGCATGGGAATGAGTTAGATCGTTGGATCGCAAAGGGGCAGCCAGACTAAGAAAATGTGATCACTTCAAATCCAGCCAAGTCCAAGCAGCTTGAAGCAAGACTCAGTTGCCTCTGAGAAGTTCACATCCCCAAGAGGATGTTACCATGAATTTAACTTGCAAGGCCTGACATGCAAATGAAGAGAAGTTTTATGCTCACTGAACTTATTTTTCAGGAACAGATCACCCTTTTAATAGAAATGCTGTGATTCTGTCTGACCTAGAGCCCACTGAGCCTCTCTCCAGTCATTTCAGTGGATTCTGAAGGATTCCTTACATATTGCTGCTTTAGCCACACCTGATGGTTGGCAACCCCCAGATAACCCATGGCTAGTTGTCCCATCACAGAATATTACACTCATCACCGAGAAGAAAGGCACCATATTAATAACAACAATTATCACAGGGTTATACAACCTTGGCTGTATAAAAGCAAGTGATACCCTGCTGTTACTCTCTCCCAATATTGTTAATATATTAGTAAAACAAAATAAACACACAAAAAAAACCCAAAACCCTAATTGCTGCAATAATTCTTCTCAGTTTGACATGTCCTCTCCAATAAACTGTCTTGCAGTTGGAGGTTTAAAGGATTAAGTGATCAAGTAGGTTTTTATTTCCCTATCTTCCACAATTTACATCTCATAGTTTTAGTACATCCTTAACATTCACTGAGCCATTTCCACAGATGATTAGCTCTCTGCTGAAAAATATTTTGTATTGTTTGATTGCATTTAATAGAGGAATACTGTATTACAAGACTACCAAAAAAAAAAAAATTACAATAGATCAACTTTCATGGCTGCACTAAAAATATTTCAATAAAAAGTCAATTTGTTTTCCATGTGAATGATTTAGACTTTTAAGAGATGAACAAACTACAGCCGTTTCATAACCCCCAAAGCAACAGCTCATGGATGTTAGAATTCCCATTTGTTGCAGAGCACATGCAAGTAAGTTACAAAATTTCATCATATTGAATGCAGTGATTATATTTTCCGAGTTCACCTCACCCTAGGCTGGCACAGTGCATCTTCTCTGTAGAGTAACATCATTACTCCCTTAGCAGCAGATCAAAGAAGCAGCTCTCAGAGCAGTTGTATACAGTTTCCTCCCAGGCAGGGATATAAGCACATTGGAACAACTCAAACAACTAACAATAATAATTAGGCATTGAATATGCGTTGTTAAACTACACATAAAACAGTAAGTGTTTTTAATAGACTGGAAATGGGAGCAGACAAATTTGTCTAAAAGGAAAAGTCATCCAGACACATCATGGCACAACTTTATTTTAAGGATGACTTGCCTCCGTGTGCAATGGCCATGCCTCATGATGTCTGCAGACCTCTGTTTCCAAAATGAACAGTGCGTTTTGCATCTTACCCAGAAAGTCAGTGGCCTTCATTCTCAGTTCTATGCCTGCCTTTTCCACTGCTCTGGTACCATGTGGAAAAGCTGCTTGAAAAGACCCAAACCCACAGACCAGAAGGAAAAGCTGCACAGTGGCCAGAGCTCAGCCGGCAGAACGTCGAGGCTGCTGCAACGACTCAATTAGCAAAATCACCCTTCAATCAGGCTAGGAGCTGACAAGCTTTGGCCTTTCCCGACCTGGGAGTGTGCCAAGACCTGAGGCCATGTAGTTTGACTGTGCAATTTCCAGTATTTGATTTGTATTTTAGGGATAACCACATATCATACCAGCAGCACACTCAACCTTCTAAAATGCAGTCCCTAAAGTACAGAGAGACCAGTTACACTGCTGGACACCCTCCTGGTACTCCAGTTTGCTGAAAAAGTCCACTCTTCTATGTAACAGACCCAACTGCACTGTCACATGTATGCTTACACAATAGCTCCTAATAGCAATAAGAAATAAGTGAGAGACTCAAAAACGTAATATATCCCTTCTCTGAGAGTTTAAAATGTCTCTTATGGGAGGGAAATTGGATATCTGGCAATTTTAGAATGATTTAGGAAGCTGGGATTGTATTTATTTCCCATCTATGTGAGGGAGGAAAAGTACTGTTCAGAAAAAGTTTGTTGCTCAATAAGGTCTTTTGTAGGACTTTAACTTCCTTTGTTATTCATTGAAATTTATAAGCGAAAGCTGGGGGTCACAAATGGAAAAGGCATTTGACTGGCAGCTACAACTTCAGTTTGTATGAGAAATTTCTCTGGAACATATCCTTATTTTGTCTCAGCCTCACCAACCAGTAACAAAACCATAATGGCTACACTTGCTATCCTCTTGTGTACCGATTCTCACACTAGAAATTACAACGAAACTACAAAACAGCTTGTCCAATAGTGGTGAAAATAAAATTCATAGTCCACTCTACTTCAACTAATTAATTTGCCTAAAACTACATCCCCGTGTGATCAAATGAGACATTCGTTCTTTCATGAGAAGAAAATCCCAGTAGAGTTCCTTAACATCAAATGTAACAATGTAAGCACCAGCATTTCAACATTTGCATCACCATGTTTGAACTCCCATGACTGCATATGTAAGCACACATTTGCATGTAAGCATTATGTATTATTTATATTGATTAATATTATTATTCAAAGGTAGTAGTCTGCCTACGCTCTGTGAGAGTCTTGTATATAGGCATGCAAAACCAGCTCATGAGATGAAACAAAAATAGATTGCTTATGGTTAAGTTCATTAAGTGCAGAGAATATATGACCATATTAAAAACAAAGCAAAACAACCAACATTCCACCTCTCAGCACTTACTGTTCACAACGGCTCCACTGTTAAGTTTTTCAGCATAGCACTTCTTTTGTCTACCTGGTCCTGGGAACCCTTTTACACATTTTCATACAGTTCATATTAAATATGGGAACTTCAGTTTCTCTCATGAGACATAGTTCTACAGCTATTTTCCCTAAATAATAGCCATCTGTTCTGAATGACCTCCCCAAACAACTCGCTTCGTTAATGGCAACTTTGCTATAGTTAATACACCAGTTGGGATTACTCCAGCCAACTTTCCATGGCTCTCTATTGTTATGAAAACCTATTATCAAGCAATTAAATGACAGCAAGAATGTAATAAAGTACAGCAGTTTTACTTGTATCATTATCCTGGGTGCTGATGTTAATGAAAGGCTATCGCACCCTAGACTGCAATTCCTAGATACTGTCATACAGGAGAATAACTCCCGTCAGCAGCTATTTTCAACCTTAATGGTGTGAGCAATTACAATCCTTGCCTAAACCCTTCCCTAGTATTTTGCCCCAAATTAAATTAAGGACAGCTCTGAGATTATCTTCATGGTTTGCTGCTACAGGCCATGTGTAAAGGACATGAGGTTAGTCCTACTTAAATCTCAGCCAGTTTCGAAGGTATTTGTTTGTTTTCTTGTCAGACAGACAAGCCTCACAGAGGTGCATTCACAATCGTTTATCCTCCGTGTAAATGAAACAATAAACCAGCTTTCTAAATTCTCTATTCTCTACTTGTCTCAGTAGAAAATAATGAAGTTGAATTGTCCTTACAGTCCTTTTAGTATCCCTCTGGCAAGTTGAATTTCTGGCATGACACCTTTCCTTTTCTTTTCTCATTTCTAGAACTAAATATAAACTTAAATAAACCTCTCTGAGAAACAACATGCACATAATTGCCACAGATACTGCAAGACGTCTAGAACATTTCATCTATCTAAATTGTCCCGGGTTTGAAATTTATACAATCAGCATTTTGTATTTCTGATATATAACATAGCAGTAGGTCTAAAACAAGTTCTTTTTTTTTTTCCACCGTGAAAATAATTTAAAAATTTATGATGACATGAAGTAGTTCTTTCTCTATCACTGAGATGATCCAAGTGCAGTGAGACTGTTTGGCATAGATTCAGCTAATATGCATTTATAGTTCTCCTTCCATGACAGAAGGCAGTATATTTACCAGCCTGTATGTGCAGTTAAACTAAAGTGTTGTTTTTCACTGGGACTCATAACCTCTACTCTTTGGAGTATTTATTTTCTTCCTAAGATGCAATAGGGAAACTTTATGTAACTTACTATATCAATTCTACATCAATACTACATACAGGCTTCTTCCAGATAGCTGATCAAAACAACTAGATGGAAAAGTTCCTCAGCATAAATTACTGGATGAGAGAGAGAATATGAATGAACTTTTTGTTCATAAGCATTTTTAGATTGTTTAATAATTCAGGTAGAATTACAGCAACTATATTATTTCTATAAGGCAGACGTGTTCGACTCAATCTAGTTATATGGGCAACATGTAAATGCACTATCCCAAGGGCCCTTCAGAAAAAAATTTTTTCAAATCAAATAAGAAACACCGGATTCTGTTACATCACCTCTTAGAGATGAAATTAATTTTGTTGTACTTCTCAGAAGAAACCACAGCAGCTTCCAAGCAGGATGGACAGACTTGTATCATCCCTCCAAACTCACTCCTTTTTCCATCCCATTATGCAGGGACAAAGTCAGAATCCAAGCTAGAAGAACTGATGTGATACCTTGCTCCTCCTTGCTTCACATCAAAAGATGTTAAAAACTTAAATTGTACAACAGAAACATTATCTTTAAAAACTACAAAAAGGCACGAGGGAGTCATAATATATAGAAATGTTCCGTGTACATTTCTGCCTACTGGGAAAATAATCTATTAATATAATAACAGAGATAGGATGGTTTCTTGAAAGAACACTGATAATAAAGCAGAAGAGTGGAGGCTTTTTTTCTGTAAAATGACTTGTGCTAGCATGAGGAAGACCTGAACATTACTCATGATGCTGAGAGAGAAAACATGCATTTCCCAGCTCCCTTATGAATGCCGATTTAATGTCTCCTAACTCTATTGTCAAGCAAAAGAAATATGGTCTAGACTTGTATAACAGCCAAGCAACTGACATTTGCTTTTGGTAGCCCTTCCAAAGCTGTGCACCTTTAAAAAACAATATTTTTGACTAATATCATCTCTTCACCATAACAACTGTTTGTATCTCTTTTTGAGACCTGGCTTATTGAAAAAAATCTTACTAGAATGATTGTGTCCTTCATACCTACAGTGCAGTATGATGTGTTTCTCCTACTGATGCTAGTGATATTTCAAAACACACAGAGAGCAATGTAACATAGCTGAATATTTCCCAAAAGTTCCCAAGAGATAATTTTTCCCTTACAAGAGTAACTGCAATAAGCTTTGTCCATGTACATTGTAATGGACAAGTGGTAAAAAGGTCCACAAAGTCAAACAGATACAGTAAAGGATGTTTCTGAAGCTATACAAAAGAGTTGTTTTCCCTTTGTGTCATGGATGAGGCAGAGTGAGCAGTAACTTGTCATAGATCTGGATACTGGGCTTTACTTAAAAAAAACAGGGAGGTTAGAGCTTTTACCCTCATTCCCCTCGGTGCTATCTTTCTTCTCAAGTTCACTGTCCAGCAGGGAGGGTAGGCAAAAAGTAGTCTTGCTTCAGCTGTGCAGCTACACATGGTTATCCCTCTCAGGTCTTTCTGGCCAAGGTCCCTGGGCAGCTCCTGGAATTCATTGCTCTACTTATAACTGATATCCACGATCTTTTCTTCAGGCAGCAGCATCACTACCTCCTCTCATGTCCCTCTTTATCCCGAGATCACTTCTTATTCTGAGAACCCTCCTTTTTCAACACCAGCTCTGCTTTCCAGAACCCCAAGACCTCAGTTCTCCCTATGTACTCTATGGGAAAAAGCCCTACACATGAACCCTAAATCTGTGGTTCTGGTTTATGTATCCTTATTAACTTGAGGATTTGGAATGTGCCACTTGTTTAATGCAGGCATTATCAGAATTTATACCCATCCCATACAAGGTTTCTGTTGGAGCTCAAAAGGTCAATTTTGGAGATTCACACACAGAGTTACAGGCTATCTGGTAGCGTTCACATTTTTTTTCCAACTGCAACACTTCAGTATTAATTTATTAAAATACATCTTTACGACAAGTACTCAGCAAAAATTCCTGATTAGACCTTAATTACAGAATTCCAGACAAAGCATATGCACAGGTACCTTACTCTTGACAAAACCTGAAGACAAAACAAAGCCTGCAAGACCACGGAAACACAGCAAGAGCTTTCTTCAGTATGCCTGTGTTCACTATAGACAGAACTGCAAGCTCCTGGGTTGACATGAAGACAGTGCCCAACTCACAGTAATCAAGACTTACGTACTGTTGGGGCACTGAGCACCCAAGAGTTGCTCTAAGGGTGAAGTATCTGGCCTGTAATTTTGACACAGCTTCTATTGAAAATCCAGCCCTGACCAAGGACTGAGGGGAGGGACAGCAAGAGTAGCACAGACAAATGCGTAAATTAAATGCTTAAAGTGGGAATGTATTATGAGAAAATACAAATAAGAGGAGTAGTTTTTGCTCTCACTTCACCAGCCTAAAACCTGAATGGCCCAAGGGAACTCCATATATCTGAAACTACAAAAATAATGAGTTGTGAAAAAGCCTTGAATAGCAAATAATACACTTCATGATAGCATTCATTGCATAATACTGCCGCATTACCTGCCTTTCTACATTAACTAGCCTTAGAACAAGAGGGGTGAGATTAGTATACAGCTGATAAACATCTCATTATTGGTTACAGAAAAACATAATAATGCCTTAAAATGAGGTCCTTGAATGAAGGGAGAAAAGCTTACAAATAAGAATTTTATTTTTTTTTTTTTTAAGAAATTTCTAATGGATTTTGTAAAATATTGTTTGAGACATCTAGTCACTCATTTCACCTATGAAGACAGAGAATAGGCACTGTTAGTTTTTTCTTTCCCCCTGCTGAGTGCTAGTGAGGCAAGCTTATTGCCTGCACACATCATTTGACATCCTGAAAACAGAATGAGTGCTCCACTGGCAGCAAAGGAAGATAGAAACGTTCTCAACATTTGTCACATTCCCTGATTGGTTCTCACTGTGCTATTTGGCATGGAAATGTGAGGAGGAATGCAGCTCTGTAAAACAGAATGCAGGCAAAAGCACTCGCAACAAAGCATCTTCTTTTTAGAAGTGAATGTTAATGAGACCCTGACAGGAAAATGCATCACAATGATACATTTGCCTTTTATGCAAATAAAGAGGAAGTTAATAATTAAGTCCCGATTAAGTATGTGTTCACTACTTTGCTAAAATCCATTTATTTTCAAGAAAGCACACAAGCAGACGCTTAGCTTCAAATGAATGCAGCTTCAGTATGTACTCAAGTTCAGCATGTATCAGAGCACTCTGCCAAATAGGCAACTCAAAGAGCTGATATACTTTCAACTCCAGAAACTGCTTATCATAAACATGATAAGCACATAGCCAGGTAGCGAGCTGGACTGAAACCAATTTTGAAACACTTAAACTCTAAAGCAGAAAAAAATTCAAACAGCAATTTGAATTACCCAAGGACTCTCAAAAGAAGGCCATGCCTAATTTGACTCAAATTTGATTTAAATTCATTTAGAAGTTTAAAAAAACTTTTAGACACCCAAAAATTAACTCTCTAGTTGCAGAGCAGGATACATAGGAACATTTTTTCACAGTCTGGATTTCCTACACAAGTTTTCTCACAAACTAACCAACTGAAATATTAGTTACACAGGCACTTATAATCCACACACTAGAAAATTATGTTTGTTCTAATAAATAATGACACCTAGTGATGTCTACCCATAATCAGCTGATATAAAACCTCCAAAATTACTTAAAGGTATGCACATCTCCATCTCTGCAGCCACTTACAAGACTACATACATTCAACTATGTTTAACTAACACACATGCAATTATTTCAATAAATAGATTATCAGGTTAATATAAAGTTAGTATCAAATCAGTTTCTCTAGTCTTGGCTTCAGCAGGGCTGGCATTTATACGTAAGCAGCGCGCTTTGTGTACTATAACTCATGTGAAGTAGACAAGACTTATTATCTCCATGCACTTCACAAATGGGAAACTGAGGCAAAAGAAAGTGACTTGCTCAAAGAGACCTGAAAGGTTAGAAATGGTGCTGTTGTGAATGATGATTAGAAGAGTGGCTGAATAACCCCTCGTTTAAAGCTAGTGTATATACTGAAATGGATTAAAAATAGGCTCTTTGTTTTAAAATGTCTCATTGGAATTTTCCTGGCATTTAGGGTTTCTTTTCTATTACCCTCTACCAGCAACAAACTTCACAAATGTAAAAGCAATATTTAACATTACAACATTTTAAAGCTATTCTGATGTCAGTTATTATTAATTAAATTGAAAACAAATTCAAAGATAAGCTTTATACTCTAACCTCCACGTGTCCTGTTACACCCTTGTGCAAAACCTCCCAGCATTACCTTTCAGGCAGCTGACACCTCCACTGCATGCAGAGCCAGACCTAGAGAACATCAGCAACTTGCCCAGCCAAAGGAATGCCCTGCCCCAGCTATTTCTATATTCAATACAAGCAAGTCAGAAGTGTAAATCTGCCTTTAAATTTCAGCATTTCAAGACATTTGTACCTTTATGTTTCCTTAGAACATCAATTCGGATTTTTAAAATATACATCTAAACAAATACATCCAATAAAATATTTGAGCAGTCTCAGTATACAGGAATCTGCAGTTATTGAAAAGTTCAAATACATATGCAGCAGAAAAACTGTAATTAGAAGTGGAAGCCAAGAAAACTCCAGGCAGTTCCTATTGTCTGATATGCACAAAAGGGAGTGACTCAAAGACAAACTTGCAGCTTCTCTTTGAGCACAAATAACGGGCATCCTGAACTAGAGGAACCAGGGTCACAGGGAGACACAACATAGCTATAAATAATTCTGATTTTAAGGCTACAGTCACAGGAAAACAGAAAATACAACTGACAGTACCTATGCTTCTTGTCTTGTCCTATATTCTCTTACAATTGACCTTGAGAATACTTAATATTAGCCTAAGGGTGGAAGGAAATCATCTTCTTCACTACAATCATTTAATAATAGCTTGTCCTCCTTCTGCTCAATATGCAAGTAGACACTGCTTTTATAATACCATCAGAAGGTGCTTTGTTCATACCATTAGCTCCTGCATAAAGCATAGGGACTGCATATGCCTAAGATACAAAACTGTAATACCAGTGCTGGGCATCAAGTATTCAGATACAATAAATCACGCTATCACAGCACACCACGGTACCATGAAACAATCCATCTGTCATTCCACACAACTATTTAGAAAGCTATTTCTGAGGTGGGGGCTACTGCCCCTCAACTGGAAGGAAAAAACAACAACAACAACAACAAAAAACAACAACAAACAAACATATTGTTAAATCAAACCACAAAGTGAATTTTGATTCGATGGGCATTTTGTCAAGAAAAAATGCCTGCAAGCAGTTTGGAGATGGGGTGAAATCAGATTGTTAAACTATATTTTGTTCACATTTATGGAATGGTACAGTTTGACATTGTCACACATTTGCTGATAGATGGAGGTAAGAAGGCATAGGCTTTCCTCCACCACCAAGCAGCCCCCCTGAACCCTGGAGCCGCACTGCCCTCTCCCGAGCTCTCTGCACTCTCGGCAGACAGAGTAAAACACAATCTGCTTTTTCAGAGTGCACTGGAAATAGGCAAAATAGCTACAAATGCAGCTCAGGCATGTTGTATAAACTTTGCTGTTTTGCAGCCACACTGAGAAATGGCAGAGTGTAACATGTGAATACCACTGCTGCTGCAGTCCTCTGTCTTTCCTTGCCAGAGATGACAAAGCACTGATTTTTTGGCAACAGTCAGAAGCTGGGGATCCTTCCAGAATAAAGGAACATGAGCAGTGATGCTGTCTCAGGTTACCTTCTTGTATATACAATTAGAACAACTTGAAATCAGCAATCTGCAGGAAACCCTTTCTCTCAAAAGCAGGAGCTCATCCAGTATGCTGAACAATGGCACAACAAGGTCTGTAAAAGGAACTGTGAGCTTTGCTCTCCTACACTATATAGCAGGCAGTGCAAGAATTATTTAAGCAAATAACACCAGGGGCAATTTTGAAGGTATGCTCTTACATACAGCAACACATAGCTGCTTTCTAATTCCAAAGGGCAAAATGTATGTGCATTCACATCTGTAATTACTGTGTTTTCTGGATTAGTCATAAGTATGCGGATCAACGGCTAGGGAGAAGGCCATATGCGACTGAAACTAACTTAACCACATACATCATTCCACCATGCAACAAACACCAATCCAGTAGAAATCTGGATTCAAATTGTATATAGTCTATTTCCCTTAAAAGCCATTTCAGCCATTTAGCAGGCTAAATATAGGCTTAATTTTCAATAAAGCTAGTTAAATACTACTTATCTTCATTTTTACTATCATAAAACAGTCTCTTGAAATAATTTTTTCCTCATTTTCCCTATTCATAGATTTTCCCAGCCTTCTCATTTGACTTCCCATTTGAGGCTCCAGCCCTGCTTTACAAGCTCTTTCGTATTGACACAGTTGTAAGTTCTTTCCCATCTTTTTTCTAGGGGTTCATGAGGATGCACACACCATGCAATTCAGAGGACAGAAAGTACGATTTAATTTCTTCATGTTTATGCTCAGTGCTGCATTTTTCCTTCACTGATACACTATAACTGATACAATACCTTTATTGAAACAGAAATCATGTCTCAAAGAGAACAAGACAATAAGACAACTTTTTTTGCCAACATGTCTCTGTAGCTCTAATATACAAGGAGCTAAAGAGCTTTTGAATTAAAAGGATTTCTGCAATGTAAAGAGCTAATAGAAAAGGCACAAGTTCATACTCTGCCTTGAGGATCCACCTCTTCCACTGATTTCTCAGGAGATACCACAGCTATTCCCACACAATTCTGCATGTCACGTAGCAGACTGCTGCTCATTGCTTATAGTAAATTAATACTTGCTGCTCCCAAAGTTACATCCAATTATTTTAACCTTTATACTCACAGTTGTTCCTTTCTTACAGGCACCTATCTCCATGATGCCTTGCTCTCTTCCATTTATAAACACCATTTTTTTCCTTTTGCTTTAAACTGAGCTTAAAATAATGTTGTTGTTCTGTTTAGCAACAGCAAGAACTTCAACTACCAAAGCACCTTTTCATGCCAAAACATCTTTGTTTGTGCACCAACAACAATGATTAATGTCAACACAGCTCTGGGAATTGTGTTTGTTAATTAACTGCTGCTGTTGAGCTCGCAGGCAGAGTACAAAACATGGCGTTCCTACAGGGTGTACACAAATACTTATTATTTTTCCTATGCAAAAAATCCCAATGGAAGACTTATTGTTTGGGTTAGTTTCATTTAACAGATTAAATAGTTACACTTTCTGTTATTTATTTTGGGGTAGGGTCTCCTCAGAGAAGAAAATTGGAGCAGAAGAATAGAAAAAGTAGGTTGGATTTCTGTATTTCAAGCCATCTGAGCTAGGTCACCCCTGGAATAAGGCAATGTCTGTTCTGAAGTGTGATAAATTTCTGAAGGGGATTATATGATAGAGCTTTCCGTGATAGCAAGAGACTGAACTCAATGACCCAGAAAGCCCCTTTCTGATCCAATGTTGCTAAAATGTTACTTCCCAAGCAATAGTTATTAGTAGCTGTAAGAAAATACCTATGAGAGAACAGTCTGAGGCAACCTGTGTAGCAAGTGATGCTGACAGGAGATGTGCAGCATCCTTTTGGGGCACCACTTAAACCAGCTGGTCCTGACAGCTCTCTGTTACTCTGGAGACCACAGACATTTGGGACATCCAGATAATGGGAGAGCAGAAACATCTCAATGTAACTAGATTCTATAGCCTGAAACCTTCTGGCTGAGGTCTGCACACCAGACATACTCGCTGAAATATTCCACAACTAGGAACAGATCCATAACAATAAACTCTCCCCATGGCTCACTGCAGAACCCTTTTTGCTATCCTGGAACCTGGGATGCTGCTGTAATTGACTCCATCCATTACCTTAAAATGTTCTCCAGTTTATCCTGCCTTTATCACATCTAGCCACTGTAAAAGTCTCTTCTGTTTTACATCTTCCCTGTGCTTTCAGCAATGCTATTACTCCCATAATAAGCTTAATGAGGACACTGAGTGGAAGAGTCTTCGCATAAATCATCACAACAGAAAATGCTCCGGAGATGCATATAGCAATGTCACACTGCCCTCTGTTGAAATTTGAGACACTAAAGTAATTTTTAAAATCCTTATTTCTAAGGACTAAAGGTTAATTATTTAATATTTTTTAACTACAACAGCTCTTTCCAGCCATTAGAGAAGATGATTATTTTTTCACGGATTACAACATACATATTGAACTTGGTTTAATTAGATGTCAGAGAGAGAAATTCTTACGTCTCTATATTCAGGAGGGGCAGTAGGGAGGGGCTGCAAATGCTGAACCCAAACACACTTTTCAAACTTGCAGACTTGCCCCAACACTAATCATAATAGACTTAGCCCTTTTTGCAATAGTCATCAATCCACCCACAAGCCAAGCTAGCTCTCACTAACCTCTACTGACTGTCACATCGGCCACTTCCTTCCACAACCTCTGGCAACCATGTCAAACAACCTCTCCTTAAGAAGAATTACTACAGATAATACTTCTTCCTCAGCAAAACCAGTTAAGCTGAATGACACCCTGGGAGAAGGTGCTGAGTGGTCTGCAGGTATCACTAACATTTATCATCTCTGCTGCAAAGGGCTCTCCTTCTGCAGAGCTCATCCTGTCTCTGCAGCATATTAAAAGCATAAAATACAAATCATTCTTCTTCTGTACTTAACAGATTGTGCCACATCTCATATTCAAAAAATCCCAGATGACATTCCATGATTACAGCACAAAGTTTTTGACGCACACAGACCCATACTTTAATTAGCCCACTTCACTTTGAACACATTGCCCCAGAGATGAGTCAGGAACAATGTTCAATAGAAGTGTTGTACTCTGCATTCAGCAAGTCTATTCTTAGGTACAGGAGGAAAATTAGACTGCATGAGAAACAAATATATACTCTGACCCTATTCAGCCTGAGTCTATCCTTAATGGGGTGTAATCTGCAGAGAACATCTTTGGAAATGATTGACATCAGGCCACTGTCAAGAGAGGGAAGGTGCTGGAATGAGCAGCTCATGCCAGCTGCCCCTTCACATTGAAAGCAGGGGGGTAACACTGCAGAGGAGAGCTGCACAGCCCTGCATATCCCTCTCTGGCTCCTTGTCCTCATGTGGCCAAGCAAAACCTCAGCAAGTGCCGAGTATGAGACACAATGAAAGCAGCTTTAAATTGACATCTAGTTCAGAAAGAATAAATAATAATAATAATAAAAAAGATTGGCCTGTATAATTCAATTATATGCTTTCACTGTTTACAACAGCACAGTGCCCCTTTCAGAGAAGCTCACCCCACATAGCTAACAGTACAGAGTCTGATGACTCACAAGTAAAGCCCATTATTGTTTGAATACGGATTTTTTTGTGTGACACAAAAGCAAAGGCAAGTGGGACTCTTCAAAATAAATCCTCTAGCAAAGATAACATTTTCTACTTCAATGTCAGCTCCAATGCCAAATCCAACTTATCATAATTCTTTTCTGATCTAAACAGTAATTCATCAGCTACATCATCATATCTAATAAGAATATGCAGTAAGGTCTCAACTTTGAAAACACGAGTCAAAATCACTTTTGAGAACCCCACGAAGCTTGTTTCATTATCATTTGCTGCAGATGTGAGAGCATCAACCTGTATTCATTTAAATTACAGTAAAGAATAGGAAGTTTTTGGTGACTCTCAATACTAAAAAATTCTATAATCTGTAGCACAGCCCAAGAAGATAAGACATGGTTTTATGAGCCAGGTATGTCCAACCCAAGTAATCTATTAGATATGCAAAAATCAAACAATGTTATTCCAATTTCTCCGCTGCTAAAGCAGGAATATACTAGTGGGCTCTATTTGCAGAACTCTTACAGGTCTGTGAAAGAGTGAACTGTCATTCTGGCACCCCTAGAAAGCTGGGGCAGGTAAATGAGGCCATATGAGGATAACATGATGAGTCTCAGCATACTCTAAGCAACATTAACGTTAATTGTGTATATACTTCTCCCTGGAACAAAGGTGGTCATAAAAAAAATCACATTTGGAACCTCCCCTTCTGTCAGGATTTCAATACCAACAGCAATTTGCAGAAAGATTACCAGTCTCACTTAAGAACAAACTTTATAACAGACTGAGGTAGAAATCAAACTTTTCTGATACATATACAAATGTTTATATTACGAGAACAGTGTATAATAGAGAACAGAAAAAGTGTATTCTGAAGGCTAAATGTTTAGACACACACTTCAGTAAAACATACCTTGAAACCTATAAGCAACATCATCAGACAAAAGCAGATGGAGATCACAAAACAACCCTCCCTGAATGTTACAAAATGCACATCTAAGGTAGAAAGAATGCATCATTTTATGCCTGAAGCCCAAATCCATTAAAACAAAACAACAACAAAAAAAACCCACCACCAGGCTACCATGAATCCTGGGCTAAAACTCATGGCCAAGACCATGTCAGTCTTCAGGAAAAAAGGATATTTTCAGTTTAATACTTCAGTTTAATAACTCTCCACCCTCTGCTAAGTCTTATGCACAACCACTTTACAACACTTTTTAGTTTAACTTTTCAATATTGATGCTAAAATATTAAACTCAAAATTCAAATTACTTTGCATCTTCATTAAAAATAAAGCACAAAGTTATACTGTACTCTTTTTAGAACACCATGGGGTGTTGGGAATCATCAAATAAGAACATATTTACACTTGTGTTTCTGGGAGGAACTTGCTTGTCTGTGTTCTGGAGACGGCAAGGTCAGAGCAAGCTGGTGGCTGCAAGCTGGTGCCCAGCCTAAAGCTTTTTCCTGGAAGCAGAAGAGCCAGACCCAAGTGCTCTGGCATGGCTCAGCCCCACTTTATTTCTCAGAGGTTTATTACAGTCATCCACAAAAAACAACAGAAAGTTGTGCTGCCTGCACTGGGGGATGCAAAGGTAGCAGGTCCCTTCCAACACAAACCATTATATGATTCTATATTTTGTTCATGTTTTCCCCAGCATTTTCCTGTGAATATTTATAAGGTAGGTTTAACATCAATACAGCTTCAAGCAAACTCAGAGAGCACATAAGACAAACTGAGAAGGCACATATTAAATGCTGAGATACCAAATGAGATCTCAAGAGAAATAAGCCATAGAATTAAATTATAATGTTATTGTGGTTTTCTGAATAATATGGCCTCCTATATATAAGGTACCTATTTAAGTATTTTCCTTTTTCTTCAACCTCCAGAAAATAAAGTTTGAAAAGCATTCTTTTCCTTAAAAGCTCTCTTTAGTGCTTTATATTACCAATGAAGTCTGAATTTCTTCTGCTATTATTCAGATAATTTATGTACCAAAAGTATAAAATGGATAATTTCCCAGCTATGAAAATACCTGTATTCCACTTCAATACGTGCTGTTATTTCCTTACCTACAAAAAAAAGCAACAGAAATCATTATCTACCTGTTACAAAGAGATTTCAACTTTCTAAAAAGCTGAGATAAGTAAAATTGCCATTCTCAAAGGTCTACTTTAAAGCAAGTAAGGTACATTTTATATTTAAAGGTGAAGTTTCTTCTTTCACCCTAAGGGTTTTATATTCTCATCTTGATGTATTAATTACAGCACATTTATGGTGAATTTTTAATTATCTCCCTAATAAATAGCATCACAAGGAATAAAATGATCTCTTCACAAGTCTCTCTAGACTCCCCTGTGTTTTGGAAACAGCACTAATTCCACAGCAAAATAAGAATGCAAATTGCTGGGAGGACTGTGAATGTTGATGGGCAGGAACCAAGTGGCTGCCTTGCTCTCTTTGTTCATCATGGAGAGTTGCAAAACACTGCAGTCAGAGCTGGCCACACAAAAAGACAAGACTTTGCTATATTTCCTTCTGAAATATATATTTTTTCCTTCCACTGGAAATCAGAGGGAAAAGAGGAACTCTTTTTGTGAAGTTAGGTCCTATACTCTCTGCCCTGGGTCATTTTATGCTCCTCTAAGAAGAGAGGGAAAGGACAATGTATTTGAGGTATTTCCATTCATGTGTGCTGTTGCCATCCGTTTAGAGTGCACAGTAAAACTTCACTCTGTGGAGGACAGTCTGGGAGTGCGTGAGAGCAGCTACATGAGAGCAGCCATAGGCACCCAGGCTAAGGCAGTTCTGCACCTCCGGAGCTACAACTCGACAGCACCAGCAGGCACACAGGGCTTTCATGTACTATAACACATTGCTAAGGGGAAGCATTGTGACCACCACAAAATACCATCAAATGTCACTCAGTTTCAGTTTCAAAGAAAAGTAAGAATGACTATACAAAAACCACTGATATTGTCACAGAAGAATTTAAAAAAGGGCCAATCGTTGTACAATTTAACCTGGGATTCAGACAGTGAAGGTACATAACTCTACCTTTTAAATGTCAAGCAGTGACAGCACACAGCAAGTATGAAGTGAGACAGTTACTATCACAATGGTAGACAATGTTGCCTTTTACCCACATTAATGTACACACATGCACAAAATAAATATTTAGGACTGCCTCTAATCTAGGGAAGATTTGATTCTCTAGTCACTTTCCAAAAGCTGCTTTACTGAAGACACTCCAGATCCTGCCAGACAAAGTTTACAGGGCCATATTTATAAAAAGTGTACACCATAAGTATAATAAGCCTCAGCACAGTGAATTATGGTCTTCCCCTTTAAGAAAGAGCTAATAAACACCTCTTGGGGAGGTGACTGCTTTGCTTTTTATTACCCTCCTATTCCTCCTGCAGAATGCCAGTGATTAAATCAAGCCAATACTTCTAAATAGCTTTTAGTGTATTAAATTAGTAGAGGCAAGTATTCGTATTTCATAGCTGGAGCTATGGGTCCACACTTCTCTAAGAAAGCTAGAAGCCAGTTGTTATCATGCAGCTAAAAGCCTGTTGGTTGTTGCTACTCACATTAAAAACGGGGGGAAAAAACCAACTTCAGAATACTGCTGTAGAAAATACTTCATTGATTAACAGGGAACTTATGACTATTTCTTTTAACCACAATCGTGGAATTGTTTTTGTTGGAAGAAACCCTTAAACTTATCAAATCCAATTGTTAACCCAGCACTGCCATGTCACCACTAAACCATGTCCCTCAGCACCACATCTACATGGCTTTTAAATCTCTTCAAGGATGGTGCCTCCATAATTTCCCTGGGAAGCCTGTTCCAGTACCTCACAAGCCTTTCAGTGAATAATTTTTTTTCTCATATCTAATCTAATAATTTTTCCCCAGCAGTATTTTAAAAAGCTACTTAAACTGTGTAGAACAGCAGCAGTAGCATTTTTTTGAATACACATGCAAGGCAAGACCCCAAAGTATTATGCATGATACTCCTCTTAGCTGCAAAGACTTCAGTTTTGCAAAACCTCCACTTATCATTCAGAACCTACTATTTGTTCAAGGTTCTAAACAGAAAAAAGTTAGTAAGTACTGTCATTACATGCTGGCAGGATTCCCCTGAATAACAGATTAGGCTATGGCTCCAACAAGTTGATTTCCTAATAAAGCATATTAATTTATATATGACAGTTATTTTATTAAACAACCACAAATTAAGAACAAAATTAAGTATTTTATTTTTAACATTTTCATTTATATGCTCATCTATTGAGGTACAGGCATTATTTTCATGCAAGTTATGATGTGCATGAATCAGATTCACTTGCCTGTAAACTCTCAGTAGCTTGCAATAAAACAGCTTATTTTACATGCACTGCAGGGCAGAGATTTACTGCATGTGCGCTGTCCTGGCATGTGTGCAACTTCCTTGCAGACCTGCACAGTATAGGCACTACAAACCTCTATTTTTATATTCACTATTAAATTCATGGATGATTAGCATTACCCTACAGATGGAGAAGAGTCATCAGGGGATGACTGACCTAGGTCTGCTGAGGCCATACATTTCTGAGCACCCTTAACTCACATATGAATGCATTAGAAGGCAAACATTGCTTTTTTTTTTTTTTTTTTCGGTCCTGGCTGGCCATGGTTAACTGCCAGCTGCTCACAGGGCTGGTGTGTGCCAAAAGCACAAGTAACCAGCCTAAGAGTGCAGGGCGGCTGCTGGCTGAGTCAGTAACATCACAATAAAACATTTGGATTATACATCATGGCCTTAAATTGCAAAACTCCCTCATGGAAGGAAAGGCAGAGCAGAACCCTTCAGTTCAGCACTCAGCAGTCAGCATTCTCATCAGCTTTAATGTGGGCTTTATTACCCCCCACAGAGCCGGCAGCGCACAGGCTGCTTCTGAGAGACGGCGACGAATCCTCTGAGCTGTATTCTGGTCACAGCTCCTGCTCACAGCTTCTACAATAATTCAGTGTCAGAGCATGGTTCCTCATTTTCATATTCCTATCTCATTTGTGTCACGGGGCCAAACTGGAACAGGAGCATTATTATGCCAGATACTGGAGGGAGGTCACAGATGCATGCTGCTAACTACAGCAATTACTGCCAGCAGAAGACCAGCAGTGGCTACCAAGAGACAGCACCAGGCATTGCCGCATTCCTTTCAACGGGCGGGACACCAACGACTCCGTGAAAGCAAAGTATGGGTGACTTAATAAAGATGCTTGTGCTTCGTTTACAAAGCAATACATACTAATCAGGATATAGTAAAAGGCTCTTGCAGGAAAATAGCACAGATAGCTGGAGCCAAAGTCATGGAGCATCATCTGGGAAGTTACTCAAGTATTATGCAGAAAGGTCATTCCTTTCCAAATCATGCTGCAAGCAGGAATGTCTGCAGCCTTCTAAAGGCAGAAAAACCACTATATCGCAGATCTTTCCCTATCCAGATAAGGCCAAGTCACAGCTAGAAAACCCTGTGCAGTATCACAGAAACCTCCAGCTTTCTCACAGAACTGTCTATTCTTCAAAGAAATCCCACACTGTTTGAGCCCTTCCCTCACTTGTCCAGTAAAGAAGGTACACTAATACCTGTGGCCTCTGGTTTCCTTCTGGTCCCTTCAGCTGATCTCAGAGCAACCAAAAGTTAGCAACTGATATTTCCACTCTGACATGAAATACCTCAGAAATTACACTACTAATAGTCTCTTGCTCTTGTCACCCACTAAAGTGTCAACCTTTTGACAGCTGAATTGTTGAGGTTGTGTCAATAAGAACTGTTAATAAGTTTTTCCATAATAGTGCATCCGTTGGTTGCTAGGCAAACTTTTTAATATAGCATTGCATTAGACAAAGAGGTGCAAAAAGATTCGCTAAAAAAATGGCAAAGAACTCCCCTTTCCCCAAAGCAGTTTAACAAAAAGCCATTTACAAAATCAAGATGAAATAGAGTAGGAATTACTGAGGAATTTGAAGACAGGGGAATGTGTTGAATTATGCATCATTTGGCTGAGTTTTACACAGCAAAATATTTATCAGAAACTTTGAAACAGTAGCTTCTTCCTGAAAATTCAACAAAGCAAAACATGGATATCTGCCAGTTTCCATCTACATTCTTCCAAATCACTAGGTATCAGTGCAGCTGCATTAGCATTAAAGGGAGTACTTGGGAAGTAAGGTGCTATTGATGGGAATCTATCCCCTGGTTCTGGCTAACATTTACTCTGGGATATATATTTAATTTCTTAATAATCCATTTTCTGTCATGTCTTCATTTTCTGCATAGCCCTAAACTCACCTGAATAACTGCACCATATTGACAACATGGGAGCAATTGTCGCAGAATTCAGATTTTTACAGGATGCATATCTAGCTATAGCTTTATGCCTTTAATGGAGACTGTCAAATGGCAGAATACAAAACAAAGACCCGTAATTAAGCTTCATTCCCCTTAGCTACCCCTCATTCCCATCAGCCCCAGAAAGCAGCCCCTGTGCCTTCCTTTATCTGGCTTTAAATCTCTCTCTTATTCCTGCACCACTTCAGTATCTGTCAATAACCTTGCCTAGACTCAGAGGAGGAAATCTATCTTCCTCAAAAGGGAGATTAAAGGATCAAACCCCTTTTACCACCTCTCACCAGGAGACTTGGCTAGCGCCCTGAAATATTCCCTTTATTGCAACTCTATGAATATTATTAATCGTTTCCCATCAAGTCTGTGCCACCCAGGAGCTTTCACTCCAGCCTGTGGTGGCAGGGAGGCCTCTACAACCCCCAGCACCAGATGCTGTGCCCGCCTGCACGTTGAATGGATTTTCTCTGTTCTGTGCTGTGAACACCTCTTGCTTCACTTCCAACCTATCTAAAATATTTAATGAATATCTGAAATGGGCACCAACATTTAGTTTGCCTTCTGAAAAACAAGGAGGAAAACATATGGGTAATATGTAGCTTGTTTTGCAAAACAATAATGAAGCATCTGGTAACTTCTCCAGGAAAAGGAATGAAAGCTGAGGGGATATTTTACAGAACTTGGAAGCATACGTGGGATGGTGTACTGTTATCCAGCATGTGTCTAAACACACACAGTCTCCTAGCACAGCTTGAGGAAAGATATTTGGTAGATTCATTGTAAATCTCTGGCAAGCACACCATACGGCTACTCTGTTTGCGCCAGCAGGCACAGGAGCCAATCCTGCTCCCATACAGCCAGACTAGACACAGGTATGGCTGGAAATGCAGGGAGGAATGCTCATGACAGAGCTGCAGGCAGAATCGTAGCTTCATCGTGCAATCTGCCAGCAGAGCAGACTCCTCACTGCCAATGGGTTAATTCCTGCTGAATTAATACACCTATCCAAAAATTCAGTGTGTTCCTGTGTTTTAAGCTTATCAAGTCTAACGCCTGCTATGAAGAAAAAGCAAATTCAGTTTGTATAATTGAAATCCGAGCCAACAAATATATAACTTCCAGATACCACTTTTATTGTATTACTGAACTACCTATAACCATGTATAAAATACCAGATTTAACAAGCACTACATATTATGCACTACATATTGCATGTATTCAGTAGTATGCGTTGAGCCACACAGCTGGTATAAGAGACACGAGATTTGCCTTTGTAGTGTAAGAATGGAATACTAATTAGAAAACTGTAAGACCATTTATACCCAAGTTGGTATAAAATACTATAAAATGGATTGATGCTGACAGAGGGAAGGGCATGCAACTAGAATACAGTCAGCAAGGACATGATCAAAGCTAGGACAAATAGACTGCAAATACCGTGTAATGTGCAAACACCTCTAAGGTATGCATAAGATTCTGTAAAGCATCCTCACAGCAGGAGGCTGCAAGCACATTTGGCGTGGCCTAATTTGCCAACATATCACAGCCAACTAATAAAAGCATTTCTCAAAGACAGGCAAGTTCTGCTGGGCTGGCCTAGCACCATGTAGTAAAATTAAAAGCTGTTCTCCATACAGCACACAGCATCCATTCAAATCTTCGTTACACTTCCATCAGCGTATGAAATGCGTTGTTAGAGCATGTTGCTTTTCGCAGACATCAGCAATGGGAGGGCATTCATCAGCAGGTAGCCTTGCTTTAGCAGAGAGGACAGTTCAGAGGCAGGCTGCAGTTCAGGTCCCTATCTGCATGCAGTACAGGACCAGGGCTCCGTGGCCACCTGCACAGCTTGGAGGGGGAATGTCACACAGCTTACACCCTGCACTGTCTGGTGCAAGCAGCTGCACTGAGCCTTCACATCCCATGGACACAAGAGAGCATTTCAGATGCCTCGAGTTACCCTCCATCTGAGCTGGACAGATATTTTTCTCGTAGATGCAGCTTGTTTCTCATAGGTGCAACTTGTTTTCCAGAACAATCCTCATAAACACCTTGCCTTTCGTGTTCTTAAAAGCAACAACTCTGCCCCTGTTTCTCTTTGCACAGGAAATCCCTCAGGAAGGGCACAAGGGAATGGACACTGTGAAGAGCCTGGGGGTAAAGAGCAACCTCCAGTCACAGGGTATTAGCCCCAGCACTGCTACCACAGCAGCTACACTGAGATGCTTTACCTGTTCCCTGCACGTCCCGATGCAAGAGCAAAAGAATCCCACACTGGATAAAGAGGGTTTTATACTGTTCCCCAGCTGTAGCTAAAGTCACAGTCTATCCCTGAGCTCGTTTTAGCTCTCTGCACCATCACTGTAGACAGACCCCTGGGCTCCTGAAAACACTTGTCCTTTGAAAATCAGAAGGGGGAAGGGGCACTTTTGAACATTTCAGTCTTAAGCCAAACCAGTCTTCTGTACAAGTATGTGCAATGCCTAAGCTTGCAGATTCCAAGGAAGAATCAATTATTAATAACTTAATGCAATGAGAGCTGCTGTTTTCGTTCTCCTCACAGCTGTCAGGGAGGCACAGATGCAGTACCACCTTCTGTAATTGGAATCTTTATTTTACAAACAGTGCAATAGAGTGTGTTTTATCTCCTTTGATCCCTGTGTAATACAAACAAGGCTCGCTAATCAAGGCTCCTTCCCCTTTGTTTGCCCTTCAAACGCTTCAGAGAGCCTCTTCCTGCTGGATATTGTCATTATGTACATTGCACAGTAAAAATGTGTGTGATACTGCAGGCATTACAGAGAGTTTTTGTCCTGATTTTAAGGTATCTCTGTATAGTGTCAACTGGCAGCACATACCAGCCTGGCCAGGTGCTGTTCTCCTAAAAATACCATTATATACCAACAATTGACAAATTATCAACACATTTCCTTTATGATTCTTGGCGCTACTGAATTTAAATACACGGCAGAAGAATAATGATATCTGGATGGTATACAAAAACATATCTAGCTGGCAGACCTGAAGCACGAACAGAGCAAAGCAGCTCTACTGAACAACAGAAGGGATGGAAGCACAAGGAAAACAATCCTGTGAAAAGCCCTTCATTCACAGCCAGAGCAGAAACCACTGCAGCCGTTGCCTGACACTTGTAACTGCAGCACGCCACCTGCAGTTGAAAACTTTGTCAAATGCTAACCAGTTAGGGCATTTCCAAACAAAGGGAGTCATTTTCTGTAAGCATTTCAACCACTTCTGCTTTTCTGAGATGGGCAGGAATGAAGAACAAGCCAATTTTTTCCAGGTTAACTACACATTTTTATGAGCTATTTTTTTCTTTAAGAGCAGGAGTGTGCTACCACTGTGGAAGAAGGGGATAAAATACAAACAACTTCAGTTTTCTATAATCTGCCAGATTGTGACATAACTTCATAGGTAAAGGTTCACATCCATTGAGTAAGTTTGCTTAGAATATGGTAGAGACATTTAATGGAAAAAGATTTTCCTCTGTGTTCTTTTTATCTGTTCTTATTCTAGGGGACATGAAAACTAACAGTTTAAAATCATAAAAGATAAATGCCAAATAATCAAGGATAGCAAGATAGATCAGAAGTTGAAAATAGTTGGGACTGGCTAGGTAAAAAAAAAAAAAAAGCAAACAAAAAAAAACAACAAAACAAACAACAGAAAACAGAAATCACCAGGAAAAGGAATGAATAGATGAAAAAGAAGCAAAGAAGCTTTGGCTAAGAGAAGCACAAACATAAACACAGATTAATTGATGAGGAAGCAATATATAGGGGAAACAAGCACTCATCTGACAAAAAGCAATGTCAATGGAAGCCAGAAAGACAATAAAATAGACAGATTGACTGAAGAGCCAGGAAAATAGTGTGGATGATGCGAGGAGTGGAGACTGTTACTAAACCGAGCTGAAGAGACTTGCAGGTGAGTTGAGTATTTGCAGTACAAAAATCAGGACTGCCTAAATAGTGATTTGGCTCTAGGCAGGTGAGGAGCAAAGGTTGTGTTTAGACACAAACCACTTAGAAAAAGAGCTTGTTTTGAAAGGGAATTCAAAGCAAATGTGGTTTTGATTAAGTGAGCAGTAGAATGTGTGTCCAAAGAACACATTTTCTCCCCAGCCTTAGCACATATTGTGGGGATATAGACATCTTCATTATTTTAGAAATAGAGCAAAAGAGTTTAAGCATAACTAGAAACCGATTAAAACAGTTTAGCTCGTGCAATCTTCTGGTAACCCTGCAAACCAAGATCAGGGCGTGAGCTGCATCTCAGCTGCTGAAGCCCAAATGGGTGTCTACTGCTGTGAGCTGTGGCCACTTTCTTCACCAGCCAGCAGTAGCAGAATAAGCAGGAGGTTTTTTTTCTTATGCAGAGAAGTGGTAGGTGAAGCTTACTTGCCCCCCAGCCTCACTTCACTAGGCAGACTGCTTTTCTCTTTGAGCACACCAGGAAGCACGAGCCCCTCTCCAGGGAAACCTGGGTCAGGCTCACTCGGCTGTCTCTGTCCTGGTTCTGTGCCCCAGCGCTGCCCTCCTGGCCACCTTCCCTCTCTCGCTCCTCCCCTCAGAGAGGCAGAGAGAAATCCAGCAGCAAGAAAATGAGGCAGCTTTGGATAAGGGTCTGCATTCCCTACCTAAGTCCCAAGAGCTCAAAAGCTTTCAGCTGCATCCTATTCACATCTTTTCCTTGTCAGATATCACTTGATGAGAACAGAGCCTGACGAGGGGGGCTGGGAGAGGAAGAAGGAAATTACATAAGCAAAACAAAAGTGTAATTAAATTCCCTTTGCAAATGAGCAGATCAGGTCTCATCTGTTTCTTTACTTCATTCTGTCACATTCCGGACTGTTTTTAAGAAAAACTCTGCTAAATGAAACTAAAAGGACAGCTTAAGGTTTCCTTTTTCCAAGATATGCCATATGTCTGGTCTCTGTTTTCAATCCTGCCGTTTTATGTCATTCTTACTAACATGAACATTGACTGGGTGAAGCACAAGGCATGTATTTCCAAGCTACTAAAATGAAACCACCAAGCCCATGGTTGAATTATGCAGGAAGAAAGCACGCTTCCACTCCGTGCCTGCCTCCCTGGGGTACAGTCCTGAGCTGTCTCAACAATTCCTTGCAGCAGTAACAAAATGCCAGCCAACTGATACTGCTGGCATTCCTAAAGCATCTCATCAATAACAGCTCAAGTCTTTCAAAGTGAGCAACCTAGGAAAACAATGCCATTCCTCCTGCTCATCCTGCTCTGATTTTCAGTGGCTCCATTATTCTGAGTTACTGACAGATGCTTTGTTTCTCTCATTGCACAACTTGTAGGTGCAAACTACATTTGATTTTGCACACAGATTAAGTCCTTGCCCCATTTCACTTTTCTAATTGGAAAAAAGCCTGAGGGAAATCTGAAGAAAATTGTCCATGCTTTCTTCTTTGAAAATAAAGCTGTGGTATTTTTTAAAAGCACACAGAGGATGGTGGTGGTGGTATGCTACACTGCCTGGAGAAGAAAGACCAGTAAGAGGTTCTAATGAGAACACTAAGTAGTATCATACTAAATTGCTGTACTTTTGCTCGAGGTTATTAGGCACAACTGAAGATATTCCTTTACAGTGGGAAAAATCCAGCTGTTTTATCTACAGACAGAATATCATCCACACATCTAGAGTGCTTAAAGAGACCAAGACAAACTTCA
The DNA here is from genome assembly GCA_025447755.1 of Corythornis vintsioides. Classification (NCBI taxonomy): domain Eukaryota; kingdom Metazoa; phylum Chordata; class Aves; order Coraciiformes; family Alcedinidae; genus Corythornis; species Corythornis vintsioides. The sequence goes on along the minus strand of JAOEGS010011500.1, from coordinate 10,246 downwards.
GAGACCAAGTTCAGTTAAACCAGAATAAGATCTTTTAACAAATAAAATACAAACTACTATATTACAACAGGCCTGCTCATCCCATGTCTAACAAGAAGTTTTCTACACAATATTTTTTGCTCTATGTTTGAAAATTTACTTGCAGTACATGTAACCTGAAACATTGCAAGGCTACTATGAAAGGTGATGAAATAGTAATTCAAATAAGTAATCTAATAATTTATATGGAAATGTTACCTTTTTTTTCCCAGAAACATTTAGCAGATATGAAATTCTGTCAGGCAATTTGTCGAAAAACTCTTCAAGACTCTAACTTAAGCATAAGTCAAATTTCTTATACAAAATTATTTCTGATTTTCTATCAGTATTCTGATCAGCTGAAAGCTATGCTGTATATTTGGGGGGCACAAAAAAGGAAATACCAAAGTTTAAAAGTTAGAAATAGAAATGATGAACTTTCAAGAAAATTGGAGGGAAAGGAAGTGAGTCTTTCAACCCAGAAGTGCAAGTTGGACAGCAAATCCTCAGCATTTAAATCAGCAAAACCCATACAATGGTGCAATCGGGTTTACTGCATTGACAGCTTTATTTCTCAGCTTTTAACTTTATAACATTTATCAGATATTTCAAAAATAATTTTTAAAATTGATGTTTATTTTACTTCGAGTACTTCAGGTTTTTTTAGATTTATTTTTTCTAATAGGAGAATGACAATAATCGTTTAAAGCAAAATAAAATCTTAAGTTTATAGTTATAGTAAAGGAAAACTGTCTCTGAATGCCATTTCTTTTCCATGACAGATTTATTTCTGAAATTCAGACTCAAAACACTATCCATTTAATGCATTAAATGGATTTGCATACATTTACATTCATGACTTAAAATACCAGCAACTGTGCTTATACAAAATCAACATGCACACACACTTGCCTACACTCGCTCAATTACAATTTAACAGACCCTTATTAAGAGCTACCAGTGTTTCCCAGACTGAGGAAGTGATTTACAGAAATGATCTGTGAAGCAATATTTCAGACCGTGAGCAGATATACTGGAACAGACTCAGTGGCCCGTATGGGAACATTTCTGCTCAATTCAATAAACAGTAGGTTTGGTTCAGTTTGACTATCACAGAGTGATTTCTTATTAGCCACAGAGTTAATTGGTCTTATTTAGAAAGGCATTAAATATGAAATTGAATGGCTTTACCACTATTGCAGTACCCTTAATGATACAGATTTTTAGACTATTGTATCATATACTTTGGGGAGGGCTTTGTACATGAAGTCAGACAGATGGCTGGATGACTGCATATCCATATAGTTTATTAACGATCATCTTTCCAACCAGTTTTACCCACAGCTTCTAGCTTTTATGCTTGAAACTGCACGTGCAATTGCTTAATCTCTGCATTCAACGGCTCACCCCTCAACCTTGCATAACCCAGATCCCTGCACGCAGTCAGTCAGTGCAGTTCTAGTAAATAGGGTAGTGCTGGGGAGCAGACAAAGATGTCATGCTGGTGTGCACTCAGCAGGGGCAGAAGCTGGCTATGTGCTTTGTCTTTTGTGTCTGCAAATCCCCAGTCACAGAGGACACCTCTCCAAAGCCGGTCTTCTGGTTTTAGTTCTAATTTAAACAACAATCGTTCCAGGAAAAAAAAAAAAAAGAGATGAGCGATTAAAGCATTTCTACACTGTTTAAGAAGGTCTAAGTAATGACATGAATTAAAATTGCTAAATGAGTTGAGGCATACAGTTCAACGTCTCACTTCAAGGGACCACACTGCTCTACAGTCCCTGAACATTTTGGCCTCTGGGCTCACACAACTGTGCTACATAATGAGCACATACTCACTGCCACACAGAAACAAAAGTCTGATCTTGTTAGCATGTACTCAGACATCCCTCCCAACTGTAGTGAAGCAGAGAAGTGTCACAGTCTGTGGAAGCAGCACTTAGGAAACAGCAGAACTTGTATTAGTTGGAAATTCAAATTGAGAAGTTGTTCAAGTAGACTTATTTTTGGAGAAAGACTTGGGGAGCCATAGGCTCAGTTTAAAAAACCCTTTATATGTCTTTCTCCAAAACCAATATTATACTTGAACACTTCCATAAAAAAAATTATTTTCTCAAAGAGCCAAACTAACGGCAGCATATTTATTGAAAAAAAAAAAAAATTCAGTGATGACTGACTCGTGACATAATGTTATCCTCACATCAAATTCTGACAATAATTTCATTGTAAATACAAGCAATAAATATTTGCCTATCTTAGCTGCAAGAGACATACAGTTTATATTATCCAATTGCTGGTAATATGCAAGGAAAAAACATTATCCAGGTTACTAAAGTGGCAACATGCTGTAATATATTTATATAGTATAGCTTACAGAAATACTTGTTTATTTTCTAAATGCAATGTCCAGCACATGGAAATTATTCTCTGTACAATCTTATTTACTACAGGGAAGAAGGTTAATGCAGGAGAACATATTAAAGGTAATTTTCATTCTTTGAAATAATTAAATGTAGCACTTGCAGAATCCTTTTGAGGAGATTTACAACAGAAGGTGATTTTAAATAACCCCACAGGTTACTGCATTAAAATAAATCCTCAGACAGTGGAGATTTAACAAAGAACTTGGAACAAAACAGGAGCACCCATGTGAGAGGGCAGTATTTTCTTGTCCCAGGTTTTTAAAGTTTTCAGATAGGCAGTGTCCACTGCACTGTTTTGTTCTATGGTTCTTGTAAATACAGTAAGAAAACATTCCTGTACTTATAACTAGATTAATTCCAGATGTTCATATTGGAATGGACCTTTAATGGACTAGAAATACAATAGTCTGCACTGTCATTTCACCCGGATCTTTCAACATTACCGAAAGTTATCACAAAAATGTAAAGAGAAGCTCATTAAACAAGAGCAGGAAATGAACTGAAATGACCATGTTCCTGAGGACAACGGTGGTGATGGACACAGAAACTCATCTTGCCAGCATGCAGAAAAGTTTTGTTCATTTGGGGAAGAAAGAAAATCCTAAGTCAGCACAGGGGAAACTGGGTCTGCAATGACAGAAAGACCCCAGGATAGTCCATCACTACTGGCACCCATGTCCTGCCTCCATTTGGGGTGCAATATTTTTGTTAGATGGGACATTTAAATTATTTTTAATAGCTATTAGTTCAGTGTTCCTTTCTCTCAACGTAAAATAGGTAAAATATACAAAGCTGATAAACACGTGATAAACACATAAAAAAGAACGGTTTAAAAGGAAAGGTTTAAATCAGCAGTTACAATATACATGGCAGGAAGCTCTGTGCTCATGCCACATATAGGAGGTGCAGAAGGGACAAGCATATTTTCCCTGAGTGAGGTTATAAAAGAAGCAATATGGGATGTGTAGAAATTATTGGGTACAGAAGCTCCAGCTGTGTAACATTTTGGTGGTCTTTGTTAGCGCTGACAGCTACAGGGACACTGCCTCGTCTGAATTACACCGGGTGACATTTCTGAAAGCAGTGGCAAGCTTATAACCGCTGTGTGTCTGGTCTCCAGTTTCACTGGAACATTACGTCAGCCTTGAGCTGACCACAAGGGCAGCGTGAGCCCCAACAAACTCCTATTTAGTGCTTACTGAGCATCAGCACCCAGCAGAGAGATTAACTACAAACCAGATTTTCAATAGCAGCCATGGACCTGGTGCAACTTAGTAGATTTTTTTCGTTTTGACAGTTTGTCACTTTTGAAACTGAACAATAATTACTTCTTTCTACATAAGAAACTCTGAATGGGAAACCCAAAGGAGTAGGAGCTTTGACCATGTTCTTTAAACATCCTTAAACTGAGACATTAAAGTGGCATGACTATTAAATCAATGCTGCCTGCTCATTAATCTTCATATCTACATTCCTACCTGCGAGGAGCAGGCAGTGTTTCTAACCATTCACACAGTCCCCCTCAGGTCAGGATAACCCTAAAAAGAGGGCAGTGAGTTGCTATTGAGAGACTTCTCCTCCTGGCACCAATCACAGTGGCACAAACATCAGAAATATTTTCCTGCTGAACTGTGCTGGCATCTACATGGTTGTATTTTTTACCCTTAGACACATCACAAGCATAATGGAGAACACATAAATGAATGCACAATTATTATATATATTTATATGCATCCTGCGAGTGAGAGATCACGCCTATAATTCATATGCGGCAAAGCCACAAAATTATGAAGGTCTTCCTACCGCTGCCATTTATAATCCAATGGGAATTCATTATGGCTTTATTTCTCACGTTACAAGAAGCAATTTATGACTCTATGTATATCTCATTATGTTTTAAAGGTGGTGATAATGTAATAGCAGCCTGACCTCAAAATGAAATAACTGATTAAAATGCCATTTCACAAAGAGTATACAGAGTATATTTGATTTCTAGGGGAAATAAGTAACAATTAGGTATATTTTTTTTAAGTTTTAGCTATGGCATTAATTTAAAACAAAAACATTTTTATCACAGTAATTTCTTTCTGGGATCATTTCATTTAATTTTTGGGTTAGGAGCAGAGGTATGGTTTTATTTGAATTTTTTTTTATTATTATTATTACAACCAAACATAAAAGTTCAGCCTATCTCAGCAGCTTTAAGTAAACCCATTCTCTCATCTTTCATTACGATAATTCCCAAGCCATTCTGTGATCAATACTGAACCCTTCCCAGCCCAAATGGAGACTTCAAGACTGCTACTGTTTATTCACTTCCTAAATGTGTTGTGAGGCAAAAAAACTCTTGGTGCACTTACACACACTTAAGAGTTATTGTGATGACATCGCTAAAAGAGAAGAAGAATTAGTGTCAAATAGTTGTAATGGCCATTTACACAGGATTTGATGGGTTAGAGATGTATTCACTATCTTCTACTTATAAATGAAGCATCATTTGTGATAACCAATATTCTATGCCCTCCATAGAAACTGCACACCCCTTCTGAGTGAAAAACACAATGTGAATTTTCCTTTATCACTGCTATTAATGTTGGTTTTGTTATTATTTCTATGGATAAGAGTTCTATTACATTCACTTGGTTTCTTAACAGCAACACCATTCTGTTCGTACTTTTGCAAACTACCATATTTAAATTTTCAGATTCTTATGTTTCCAATGCTAAGGACAGAATTGCCCTATTCTGTTTAAAGCTTTTTTAAAGCTCTAAATTCTGTTCTCTGTTGAAGGGTAGCCTTTCTGTGTGCATAAGTATTTCAGAACAGATTCATAAATTGACAGCTAGTTAAACTTTATACATCTTCACCTCACTAAGAGTTCAATTTCACCTGAAGGAGAGCCACTTATATTGGCATAATGTGTTACACAAGTACAGCTGCAGTGAAATTACACTAAATAAGCTATCCTATATTTTAAAAAGATGAAATAATGGCTATAATATTTAATGTGCAACATAACTGTCACATTAATAGTAAATCTAGCCATAAAGATGACAGAGCCATGATGATTTAGCAGTTCCCAATCCAGGTGATTAGAGCTTGAAGAGTAACACCAATGAACAGCATTATGGGACCAATTCATATCTATTTCCTATGGAAAATTGGTGTCTTGAAATTTCTAAACAGTCTTAACTAAGCAGGACCTGTCACGAGGCTACCCCAAGTCAGTCACAGTACCAGAATGTGGATCCAGCAAGTGTAAAACATTACTCTATTTTCCAGGTTTTAGTGGGATACCTCTTTATGCAAATTCTATGCAACATCTGAAAGATCTGTGGGTTGTATTACTCCTACAGTGCCTAAAGACAGACAATTCTTGTTCAGCATTGGACCAAAATTCCTTCTGTTTGAAATTCCTTCAGTGCTTGGTCTACTTCATCTGTATGTCTTGTCACTATCTTTTAATTGAAGGTCTTAAACTGATCTGCACTGCATTTTATGTCAGTATAATTTAGTGTATCCTTTTAATTCACTGAATGGAAAAAAAGCCAAGAACTGAAAATTCAAAAAATAACCTAGAAATTCAGTTTTTAAGTTAAAGACTTAAAAACACAGATCAAAATATTTCTTGAGTCAATTTATCTCCTTTTCAGAAAGCCTGCGTAGTTACTAAGTTTACCTGTGCTGTGTTTACCAAAAGACTAATTGTTATTTTGGGCAATATACTAAGTACTTTCTTTAGTTGTCAGCATTTTATAACAGGTTTTGAACAATGCTTAGAGTTGCATGATAACTGAAGCAAAGAAATTATTATATTTACTTTGATTTACCCTTTCAAAGGAGTTGCTTTGAAGCAGATCAGCAACGACAGACCTATGTGGGATGCATCCTGTTTTCAAATGTCTTTTCTAATGAAGGATAATATATAAATTCTGAACTTTGTAATTCATATTTTTTTTTCCTGTAATGTTATTAAGGAATTAGTTTCAATACTAGTCGTAAAACCAGAGTAAATATAAGTGTGTCTGCCTGAAAATGAAGTCTACTTTCACTGTTACAGCAGTGTAACACAACTTCCAGAAAAGAACAACAGGCTACTAAGCAAAAAAAAAAATGAGGAAGAGATTCTTACCAAGGTTTTGAAAATGTCAGAAGAGAGAAGAACACTTGTTTAGCTACTTTGGTTCTGTAAACATTTTGCTATTTCACAGAAACGTCTTCAGTAGTAGAAGGTGGAGGAAAAAGTGGCTTTTGTTAGATTTTCTGTGATGCATTTCAGGCCTTCTGCACCTATCAGGAGACTACTTTCATTTTTTTTTAATACCATCCTGACTAACACAATTTCACACTGAAACATTGCTGTCTTCTTTTCATTTAAAACCAGCTTAGTGTTGGACAAAGGTGCAAAATTATCTCCCAGTCTAATACCTGAACTTTGATTGCGCTCCTGAACATTTCAGAAATGTCAGCCCCAAGCTCTAAACTCATCAAGGAAAAAACTGCAATTGCCCAAATAACCTTATTTTTACAGAAAGACAACTGCTCAAGTTCCACTATGTCATATTCATCCCTTAATTCATTAAAAAGGCTGCCAATATGGGTTTAGCAAATGCTACATAACCCTCATACTTGAAACCATTTTTTCCTTAGGCACTAAACAGTGTTCCTCAGCCACATGTTAGAACAAATAAAAAACTCCATGGTCCATTAAAAACATCCTGACCTATTTGATCATTTGGATTAGAAAGCCTCGAAAGATTACATATGAAAACATACTGGTTTACAATTAGCTGCTTTAGGCTGTATGTTATATAAATTTGTGCTTGGTGCACTCCGTGAAAAGCTTTCTCAATGGAAGCTGAAACCCTTGTTTCCATCTTTAGCTCCAACCTACCCCTGTAATAAGTTTCAAGGTCACTGCGATCTCAGAAATTCAGTAGCCTCTGGCCCACAGATAACCATCCACTAGGTTATTGTAAATGTTATCCTAGCAAAGTATAAAAAGTGTGTTTAAAATTGTTCTGTCTTTCAAATCTCATTCCCGCATTCTTCCTTAACTCCTGGAATCCCAGGAGATTCTGCATGGTGATGGATACAATGTGTTTTTCCTTCATTCTTAAAGTTAATTCATTCATCACAGTAGGTGGGGTACATTTTTTAAGCACTGGAAGGAGAGCTGCTGAGCACAAATCAGCATGATGGAAGGTGAAGAGAAAACAGACTGGGGCTAGTATTGAGGAAGAGTCCAGACAATTGCACAAAAACCTCTCCTGCTGGGCACAAACCCTTGCTTGTGCAGGTGCAGTGAGCTACATCTCCCTCTCAAAAACTCTCCAAGTCTCAACTGATGTTCTAATTATCATAATGCATTAATGAAATGGAAAATCACTGAAAAAAAATTGATTTTTTGAGGCCTATTCAGGGAAGGCACCCAGAAAGAAAACTGTTCAATATACAGCCTGGATTAGTACTTTCTCCATAATAAACTCAACTTCATAGACAGAAATTATTACAAGTGTTTTCCACATAACTTTTTAATAGACAATGATTTTTCTCTATATATACTTGCTGCTTCATGGTATCTACACTCATCCTCTTAAGTCTCCCATATAACTGCCAAAGATTTTTCAGAAAATTCAGGCTAGCTTTCACTACAACTGGTCATACATGTCCTTATAAGGTATGTCTCACCATTTACTTTCCACTTACAACTAAAATAAATTAAGATGTAATTAACACATATCAAATAACAAAACTACTCATAAAATTACTGAGAAGATTCCCTTTTAAAATCAGAGAATTAATAATAGGGTTTGCCTTTGAAAAGTACAGACATTTACACTTAGTAAAATATTCCATGACTTTTTACTATTGAAAGTACAGCTATGACTTTGGGATAGGACACAAAACTCAAGGCATGTAGTTTTCATCTACAAAGGCAGATACTATTCACTGTGTATACATAAGCAAACTATTTTAGAACTCAGATTGTTTATATATGCAAAATACCGGAACATATTTTAAATTCAGAGATAAAAGCACCATTGCACTACTTCCATTGAAAAAAAAATAAGCCTTAAGGTAGAATCTTTCTACCGCTGTTGATTTTCTCATATCTATCAGTGCCATTATAGTTTTAAATGAGGCAATGATAATGATATTAAAAACTAAAGGAGACAAAAAAAAAAACAAACCTATCTTTAAATACAGAAAACAGACTGGTGTTATAGCCACAGAAGAGATACTAATGGGGCAGAAGGTATCTTGCTGAAGTCTGATCAGCACACAAGCCAATTACCATATCTTGGGTTACAACGGCTATTCAGGAGGGGATTTCAGGCATAGGCAACGTCAGACACAACCCTTATCTATTCTAGGAAACTGATATATGCAGCAAAGGGAGTATGCTTTACTTTTAAAATAGGACTCTTTCCTCCAAGATCTACTCCTAAAAACAACAGCATTAAAATACTATACTATATACTATATGTTATAAGAAAAACAATTTTCTCCTTATCTTTATACCTTCCTGTTTCCCCAATAGCCAGTTTCTGAAGTGTGAAAAGAACAATTCCAATACAGAAAAGCCCACTTTAAAGGTACAAGTTTAATATTTTATAACAGCCTATACCTTATTTCAGCAAAGGTCCAAACACAATGTACTTCCTGTCCCAAGCTTTGTTATGCAACGGAAATCCTTTTGATAGAAGCATAGATGGGTCAAAACAAACCAGAACGACTGTATTCAAAAAAGAGAGAAAAGTTTCCATTCCCATATATTATTCTACTCAAAGTGTATAAATTAGCATTTACTGGCATCTATATTGTACCTTCCCCTTGTACCACAAGATATGAGCACCTTCAAAAAAGCTAGGAAATCAGTTGCTTATTTTCTTTTTTTAAAAATCTCCTCTTGTGACCAAGGAGGGGAGCTTTACCTAAACCATCCAATAAACGAGCACATACAACAAATGTCATGGGAAATACTAGCTTGGGGTACTTTAACTCCACAGCACCTCCTGGCAATATCAACCCAGTTTCACTGTGTGACAGATGGACAGAGGTAGTGACAGAGAGGTCATCAGGGAGAAGAATACCTCACATCTGACTTCATCCGGCATGTTACACATTTTGCTCTCACAAGTTTCAGAGATACTTTGGACCTACAATCCCCACAACTTTCATTAAACCAGAGAATGAAGGAACTCCAGATAGCAAGCAGGCCTCCCCTGAAGAGACAGTGAGTCCAATACATGTACAGTAAACATCTTTGCAGCATCATCAGTATAGGGCTTTATTGCTGCTGAAATAATATTTCACTCACCAAAAAAAAAAAAAATAATTGTTTCAAGGGGATTCAAATATATTCAGTCATAGAATTTAAAGTGATCCCCCCCTTAAAACTTAATTAAGCTACAGCTAGGTAAGTCAGTAAAAATGTTACCCTAGTGCCTTCAACCCCTTGCAGGAGTGGAGAAAAGAGCACTTCTTAGACCAAGTCTGAAACTGAAGATTTCACACCAATAAGCCCTCTGCACAATGATCAGCACAACAGAGCCCTATTTCACCCTAGACATCATAATAAATGTCATCAGCAAATAGTCCCAGCAGATCTAATCTTTATTTTTGGTACTGCACACATCTGCGTGGATGAGGTATCAATCAATCATAGAATTATAGAATGTTTAGGGCTAGAAGGGGCCTCCAAAGGTCATCTAGTCCAGCCCTCCTGCAGTGAGCAGGGATACCTTCAACTAGACCAGGCTGCTCAGAGCCTTGTCCAACCTCACCTTGAATATCTCCAG
>JAOEGS010011497.1:241358-263637 GCA_025447755.1 Corythornis vintsioides | reverse complement strand
CTCCAGAGAGGGTTCTGCTGCTGGCAAAGGGGGTTCAGCCTCTGGCCTGGAACATGGAGCCAAGAGTGGCCACATCACACTGGGGTCTCTGGCTCTGGCCTGGCAGGGTGAGACTCCATCACTAACCTCCATAGCAGCAGCTCTGCAGAGCAGGCTGCTCTCAACTCCTGCCTCCAGCAGCCTGGAAAGAAGCTGTCAGGATAGCAGAGGTACCCTCACACCCACCTATCTCCCCTCCACACCTCTCCTCACCTCATCCATCTCCACCTTGGTTGCCGGGGTCCATTTCCCAGCCTTGCTGGGAATGCCACTAGATGGCAAAAGCAAGTTGTAGTGGCAGGGAGGGAGGCCACAGCGCGGGGAGCTGTGCCAAGCTGTGCCAAGCCCAGCACGTCCCTGAGCACCAGTCCCCAGTGCCCTGCGGCGGCTACTCCCGCCCCTCTCCCAGGTCTCCTGCTTGCAGGAAGCTGAAATCATCCCAAACACCTCGTGGGATCCGGCCCGGCCTCATTAGTGTGAATGACATTAAAAAGATGAGATTTGGAGCCAGGGCTTACTGACTTTTCATTAGTCACGTGGAAAAAAAATCCAATGCCAAACAGTCTTCCAGCGTGCTCTACACTGAATCATAATGACCCAGAAGCCACTGGCATTATCATCAAGGTGCAATTATCAGCACATTTAGTGCTTGCTAAGGGTTTGGTGCTGCCCTTTGCCTTTCAACAGGCTGTGGCTTCCAGAGGAGAAAGCATTCCAGGGTGCCACAGCCTCAGCAGGGTGCCCAGCACCAAACCACTCACCTCTGCTGGCAACCGCAACCCCGCCGAGCTGACAGGATGGACCCTTCACCCTCCTGGTGAGGCAAAAGCAAACCAAACACTGCCTGCTGCTGAAATGCCCTTTTCTTCACCAGACACTGAACCCACATCCCAGACTGCACAGCCCGTGGAGCACCACTCCTGGGGAGTGCTCTGGGAGAAGGGCCATGGGCTGCTGCTGCCTCTCCACCCCTGCAGGGAGTCATCTGGATTTGGCAGGGGGGTGCATGGTTCTCACACTGGACAGGGAAGGAGCTCGGTCACTTGTTGCACAGGGAAGGGCTGTAGCATCTGGTTGCAGAAAACATCCCTCACAGGCAGAAGCAGCTGCATCCCCAGCTTCTGGGGACCTCAGCATAAGAAAGGCACAGATCAGTTGGATTTAGTGTCCCATTCCACCTTCCTGTCCCCTCCTCACCACACAAAACCTGTCATTTAGACAGCACAAAATCCAGCAACACGTCTTTGCAAACCAGCAGTAAATAAACCAGCAAGTGACATCTTTCCTTACCCAGATACTCAGGCAGCCACTCCTCTAAGATCCCAGCACCACAAACCCAAGCCCTCAGACCCTCCACGGTTAACTCCAGGCTCTCCCCGTCTGTCCAAGAGCTCCAGGACCTGCTGCTGCCCTTGCCCCACCCTGTGTTCAGACCTGCTGCTCCACACTCAACAACCACATCATCTCTAACTTTTGAATTGACCCCTCTCCAGAAAAGCTCTGCATGCTTATTTTTCATGTGTTTACCTTGTCATTGTTTTAGAAAGATGGTTGTTACAATTATTTCCCCCCCAACACCGTCGGAGGAATCTCGGTGGGTAATTTGCTGAAGCAGTTGCTGGTCCATGCATTATGCATGAGATGCAATCTTTATTTTGCACTCCACTGTGTGCATTCTGAAACGGGGAGGGCCTCTCGTGACTGTACCCACCAGGAGCATTAGCAGCTCAAATGAAGAAGAGAGAGGAAAGAGAAAAAGCCCATTAATTTAAAGGAAAGCAATAAAATCTCCACAAACCACCTTCTACTCTTTTGAGCTCTCTAGCTGGGATTGCTCAGCACAGCTACAGAGAGAGCAGGCAGGTTGTTCCCACAGGCTCTGCTGTCAAATAAAGGGGCTCAGAGCCGCTGGGTTCAGTGTGACCCACCCAGGCAGTGCAGGTGGTGAGTGCCAAGAAGATCACTGAGCAACATCACCAAACACAGGCCTAGCCGTGGAGCTCAGGTGGCACATACCCCCTCCTACGAGCAGGCTCATATTCTGCACCCCTCCTGGTACCTCCACATACCTACATACACCCCTAGATGCACCTACACTTGCAGTTCTGAGCCTGTCCTCTCTTGCTGGCAGAGCTAAATGAAGCCTGTAGCAGCCACTCCTGGCCACGTGCCTTGTGCTGCTTTCAGAGCACATCATGGGGACAAACCTTGGGACCCCAAAGGTCCCATTCACCGAGGCTTTGCGACCTGCCGTTATTAATCCCCTCCCCCCAAACCACCTCCTGCCCAAGGCCTGGATGCCCAGCTCCTTGGCTGGTTACACTGGGAGCAGGTGTTTTGAGATGCAGCAGGGCTGTGGTAGGAACTGGTGACACTGGAAGGTCAAAAAACCACGGACATGTGCTGCTGAGCATTGGCAAAAGCCTTTGGGTTAAACACAAACAGCAGAACCACACAGAAAAAGATGCAAAAAATTCACAGGCCATCAAAACCACCTTAGCCCCCCACACTGCTGCATTTCATGCTTGGAGATCACCTACTGTCATTTTAGAGCAGCAAGATGTGTAGCTCATTTTGAAGTCCATTTAAAATCCAGCTGTGACACTGATGTCCTTACAACCTCCACTGCAGTGCAGCCCTCGGCACCCCCAGCACCTCGTTTCCACAGGACCCCAGCAGCCTTGGTAACTTGGTGGGGGTTTCTCCTCCAGACCCCCCTTGAGATGGGCTGTGGCCACTGCTGGGTGACTCTGCTCCAGAAGGAGAGTGAAGCTTCCTGCTCCACCACCCATGGGCACTGCAGCTTGAAACAGAAAACAAAGGATGAGAAACCAGGTCTGTTAATCCCAAGAAAAGCATGAGGAGTGGAAAAGAATTAGAAAGAAGTAATAAGAGGTGGGGGGGAGGGGTGTTAAGTCAGAGGATGAATAAAAGGGAGAGAAAGAGGACACGTGACAAAGGAACAGGATAAAATGGGGACCAAGCTATAAGGCCAATTATTTTTGATTCTTTGGCTTAGGGGCTAATTTATGACGGCAGTAAATCCTGGTTAGGACAGGGAATAGAGCAGCCAGAGCCTGGATGCTATTTGGGCAGAGTAATCATGGTATTAATGCTCAGAAAAGTGGAGAACTTTAACTGCCTACAGGCCACGTCTCACTCTTCACACTTCCCCTTCTCCTCAGCACAAAGAAACGGGCACTTTCCAGAGCCCTGTGGCTTCCCGTGGATGCAGGAAGGTTTAGTGGGGAGGCACAGGGCTGGGCATCCTTATCCCAACATCCCACCCTGAGCCAGGCTCAGGCTGCATGTTCCTCATGTCCCCGTGCCCACCCACACACATCAACCCACAGCTGCCCAGACACCCACCTGGGCAGATACAAAGATGTACCAAAAATAAAACTAGATAAAATACCTATCTGCTCACTGGTCCCACGCACAGCCAGGGGAAGGGGAAGGCGCGAGCTTCAGCTGTGAACTCTGGGGTGGAGATCTGCTGTACTAACTAACTAGGTGAGGCTGAGCCTTCCATCACACCTCCACAGAGCACCTCAGTTGACAGGGAAAAAAATCCTTATGCTATATAAAGCCAGTGTATATATAGAAAGCAGCTTTCTAGGGGTTAGAAGAGACAAGGTGGTTCATTACTGACAGCGGGAAGCGCAGGAGCCGCCCCATCCCTCAGCTCTCCATCTGCCCGTGGCTCGGTGGGGAGAAGCTCACAGAGGCACTGGCTCGTTAAGGCTTCATTATGGTATCTCATTATTATCTTACTGTGGGGATCTTATTAATGCCTATAAATAACTGAGGGGTGGGTGTCAAGTGGAAGGGGCCAGTCTCGTGTGGTGCCCAGTAACAGGACAAGGACTAATGGGTATAAGATGGAACACGGGAAGCTCTACCTCAACATGAGGAGAAACTTCTCTGCTGTGAGGGTGATGGAGCCTGGCACAGGCTACCCAAGGAGGTTGTGGAGTCTCCTCTAGAGACTCTCAAGACCGGCTTGGATCTGTTCCTGTGTGGTCTGCCCTGGGTGACCCTGCTCTGGCAGGGGGGTTGGACTTGATGATTTCCAGAGTTCCCTTCCAACCCTGACCATTCTTTGATTTTATGATCCACACTGCACAGAGCTGGCACAACTCAGAGAAATCACCCCCTGAGACTGCCTGGCTCTGCACTGATCTTGTGGGTGCCACATTCACCTTCTGCCCCCCTCCTCCTGCTGCTGCTCCAGCTTCAGTCTGACCTGGTGTGAGCATCCCAGAGCTGTGGCCTCAGGTCCTGTGTGGTGCAGGCACCCGAGCACTTGGCTCCGAGCTGTGCAGACCCTGCAGGCAGCAACTGATGTCAGCAGCCTAGAAAAATGATGTCAAAGACGTGTAAAAACCAACCTGCTTTGCCTCAAGTCATCAGAGCAAATTATGAATTCTCCAACAGTCATGTAATATGAAATTAAAGAACTCTGCCGTGCACCAGCCTCGCTGTGAACAGGAATGGAAAGCTCTCTGCTTCCCCTGGGCATCATTTGAACCCATTTGCTCACCATTTCCCTCCAGTGTCACTGGCTGTGAAATCCACATTGTGATCCCAAGGTGCTATTTGGCAGAGATACAACAGCATCCCCTTGCAGCTCAGTGCTAAGCTCACAGGTCCCACAGCCCTCCTCATATCCTCCTGCCCTCAAGGCATGGAAAAAAAAAAAAAAAAAAGAGATTGTACCATCCCACCAATCCATACCAGCCTTGCCTGTGGTATGCACTGGTGCTCTGACAGTCTCCAATGGTGTTCTGCTTGCCTAAAGCCACAGAAAGATTTTTTTTTTTTTTTTGGTAAATGGGAATATATTTAAGAAATGTGTTTACTTATATCTGTAAAAGCACAATAAACTTATCTCCAGACATTGCATTAAAGAAATACTGCGATTTTAAAAGTTACTTTGTTCTAAAACTCCTCCAGGCAGAAAAGATTAAAAAAAATATAAAAGAAAAAAATTGCAAGCCACTGGTGGTTAAGAAAACAAAAAAAAAGCCAACTGTGCAGTTATAATTTCACTCAACAGCCTCTTCCTACCAGAGCAACACTCAAAATGCACACGGGATAATAAGATAAAGTATCTTGGAGAAAGCTTTTAATTTCAAGCAAGGGGAAGGACGGGTCGGTGGGGACAGCAGGGCTGTTTCAGAGCCTGGTTCATGTTATTGAGTTCACCAGGTGTCATACTGGCATTGAAAAGCCTAAGGTGGTTTGAAACGCAGGACGGATTGTCTTGCACTTGATCTTCTAAACCTGTCTCCATCCATCATCATCAGAGGCTGTCAAGATAACGGGGGACAAATTTTGATGGGAGCCTGATTGGTTTTTGTTGGTGTAAAGGCAGAGATGCGTAAGGTCCTGAAATCTGACATTTCTACCTCTTCTGCTGGAAAAAAAATGTGACTTGAAGCAGAAACGGGGCTGAACTTCCAGCCTGGACCCAACTTGTTTGATGGAATTCAGCCTGCAGAAGGGTATTTGTATTTCTGTTTGCTTGAATGCGGGCCTGAGTGTGCCTGCTCCTTGATTGGTTTTGGTTACAACTGATGATAATGCAGAGAGAAAGATCAATATGAAGTGAGTTGGCCTGGTAACCTCCACAAACCGTGTGGAATTTACACCGAGACTTGACACTGGGAGAACTGAGAAACATCATGAAAATTTCATGCAGCTGGAGCAGCTCAGTAATGATCTGCTCTCCGTGGGCTCGCCAGTTCTCTCGTGCTGCTCTGGTTTTCCCCCTGGGCTCCACTTTTCAGGAGTGATTTTGCAGCTCCTGCTGGAGTTTGTCAGCAGTGCTCTGCCTGACGTGTCCCCTGGGACACCTCCCAGTGACAACCTTGGTGAGACAAGTGGGTCTCAGCAGCCACCTCCACGCTCTCCTGCATGGAGAGGCGAACCCTGGAGCTCCTCCAGTCTGAACACACCCTCTGCCCTTCAAAGGCCTGGGCCAAGAACCCTGGCTTCTTCCCGAGGGCCAGTGAAGAAAACAGGTTCAAAACAGGTTCACTTTAACATAAACCTCAGCCAGGATGTTTTCCCATTGACACAAAAGATCCATGTGGTTACTCCAAAATCTCTTTTCAGGGCTGGCTCTGAGGATATGCAGCTGGGCATTAGACAGCCCTATTAGTCCCAGGTAAACCCCACAACCATCTCTGCAGTGGTGGGAACCTTAAAACCTTTCCCAACCTCCTCAGTTTTTTTGCCTGCAGGTTTCTGGCATGGCAGAAGAGAGACATGGCCCTCCTGAGAAAGCTTTGGAATGCAAAGGGCAAGGACTAGAGGCAAACAGCCTCAACCCTTGACTAAGGTTCCTGGTCAGGACAGACACACGGACACCTGTCACCCTACAACACAGCCACGGCCACACAGGGCATCAGCTGTGGATGGGAGTGATGCCAGTGTCCTGCACCAAGCCCTCCCCCTTCAGAACTTCACACCCTTCCTGGCCTGTCCTGACTGAAGCAAAGACATTTTTTTCCAAAGAACTGATTCCAAAATGCTTCCCTTTTCTAACCTTGGACCACTGCTCAAAGTGTGTTGCTTTAACTATCTTTTCCTTCTTTTTTTTTTTTTCTTCCCTCCTTTTGTCCCTTCAGGAACTGACACAGTTGAGAGAGCAGAGAAATTAAACTGTGCAGGATTGCCTCCTGCATTGATAAACCCGGGTTCTTATTCACACACTGATTTACAAAAATAAATAAATAAATAAATAAATTAGAAACAAAGTTTAAATAATTGAGATTCTTCCTTGCTCAGAAATCCATATTCCATGAACTCTGGCATAAGGCACAACACAAGCCAAAAGAAATAGAAACTCACACCAGTGGGCAGGTATAAAGCAGAGGCAGGGTGAATTATCATGCTCACGGTGCAAATCAAACCACAGGACTTGGACTGGCACCAAATGATCCCGACGGGAGGCACTACCAGTCCCTCCTCAGAGCTGCAATGAAATCCTGTGGCCGACAGGGTCTGTGCGAGCTCGGCAGCAGAGATGAGACCGAGCCGAGCTCCAGAGAGCATCACTTTACAACCTAGCAGCTGCTCTGCCTGACGCTGGAAAATGGGCACCACACTTGGAGAGGAAGAGTGGGGAGCCCTGACAGAAAAGCTCCAGGCACGGCCATCTGGAGGAAAGCTGGTAAACAGCAAAGTGACAATAATCCCGTGGTGCAGAGACAAAAAGGTTGGTTCTGCCCCTTGGAAGACAGCCCCCGGTGGAGCATTGCTCCACCGGCACCGACAGGAATAAAGGACCAACCCCCATGGCTTTGTGTCTTGGGGCAAACTGCAAGATCCATCGGATTTAAGCTCTTCCTACATTCATAAACACCTTTCCCACATGGACACCCTGGGATTGAATGAAGGGCTGAGCTTCTGGGGCTGCTCTTTCCTCAGCTGAGGAAGGGCTCTTCCCACGAGCACTGGTGGGAGATACCAGTGTGGGATGTTTGTGGGCACATGGCAAGGGAAGGAGGCTGCAGTGCTGGGGAGAGGGAAGAGGGAGGTATAAGGTGGGAAGCAGCTCAATGCCTGTGCTGGATTCTAGTCAAGTCATTTGAAAGCTAAGGTGAGGTTTGCAAAGTGCACCGTGATTTGTTCATGTGCATTAATGACAACAAATTTGGGACATCTCTGTCAAATTGGGTTGAAAGCCAGCAAAGCAATTAAGCTGTGTGTACACACACACAGAGAGGCTGATCACGTCGGCCTGTCTCCCAAAGACATCTGGCTGTAAAAGATATTTAAAAAAAAATAAAATATATCTTTTTCCCCAGGGTGTTTCCAAATACACCTTCCCCGTTAACAAGTTCCCTTCATGCGCAGCACGTAAGGCTTGTAGCACTTTGACAACATTCTGCAAAGGGGTGAATTTCACCCAGAAGAGGAGGAGGAAAGAAAGAGTGAATCCCAGAGAGAGTCCTGCAGCCCCAGCCTGCCCTCGTGGGAGCCTTCTCAGAGACCAGCCAGCAAGCCAGAGCAGCACACAAGCCAAATGGCACCGCTTTGAGTGGTCTGCAGAGGCAGAGGTGATGATGTGGTGCACTCGTGGATCTTTCCAGCTGGAGGTATTTTAAACACACAGAAAATAATGTCAGCATCATAGGACCACAATCTTTAAATTATATTCAAAAAAGATGCTCAAAGCATATATCATTGAATTATGAACAGCTTTGGCAGCTTTATTGATGATGTTGAATCTGGTTGACAGATGCATTTACACTGCATAAGCATTTGAGATGCTAGAGTAATTGCTTATTAGTCTTGTTGTGAGGCAAAACACCAGATTGAAATAAATAGGAGCTCATGAACACAGAATTTTGCTGCCTCTCTGATTATTTTTTCAAGCTAACCATCTGCTAAGCATCTGGGATTCTTAGAATCCAAGATCCATACCACACACAGGTGGGAATTAAAAAAATACAAATAGAAGGAGCTTAAGAACCCAAACAAACTATAATATAAAATCATCTGAAGTGACTAAGGAGTTTCTCTGCAGCACACTGGGTTCTCACAGGACACCCTACACGCTGAGCAGATGCAGAGCTGCCTTACCCACTGCTGCTCCCCAGCACGTGCCAGGGACAGAAGATGCTCTGCAGTGTTCCCCGGGGTGGGTGTGGAGGGGCTGCAGAGAAGCAGCTGAGCAGGGCACCTGGCGGCTCTGGTCTGCTCCATGGAAAAGCTGTGCCAGGAGAATCCACAGCCAGCTCACCAGAAAGTCTGGCAGGACTCTAGATCTTTGCTTGCAAGAATTTTGGTGGCTATTGTAAGGCTTCAGGTTATGCATCTGTCCCTTGCTAATGTATTTTTAAGCCTTGTACCAAATTGTAAGCATATATGACCAAAGGAAAAAAATAAAAACACATGCCCAGAGAGGAGAGGAGGCTGCAATGTCTCCTCAACCCTTGCCTCCAGTTGGCCCTTTCCTCTGCTGTGATCCCACACATCATCCAGCACAATGGACACCCAGCTTTTGACACCAGCCTCCCTTCCCTGACTGCCAAGCCTCACTCATCCTTGTCCCCATGGTGGCCCTGTGACACCACAAGCACCCAGCAGAAGACAAGGAACAGCAGCCAGCTGAGCACTCACCTCCCCAGCCCTTTCCCTCTGGCCAGCAGACACAGGGGGAAGCAGTGGGCACCTCAGGAGCTGCAGCACCAGCTGAGGTGTAGCAGTCCCCACAACAAACAAAACCAGTGATCTGAAGTCCAAAACTCAGGCAGGAGAAATTCAGGAGTGAGAACGAAGTCTGATACACAGTTTATTGAAGCCTGTGGGATGGCAGCTTTGATAAGAACATAAAATTGATATTTGAATTTTCCCCAGCTGCCATTGCATTTGATGCTGAAACATGAGTTAATAAAAACAGCCAGTTAAATAACTGTCAAACTCTAGCAAATACCCATAAAGCAAAATGTTCTTTTAAGAAAGCAAATTAGACATGCATTTTTCTCCATGAAAAAGTGCAATTAGAGAAGCTTTATAACTAATATTTATTTTTTTGGTTCTAAAATATTAAGGAATCTTTCCTAAACACAGCACAGTGAAGGGCCCCAATTAATCTCCTTTGAACACACGCATTCAGGTGTTTAAAAAGGAGAAAGAAGAAAGAATGATTTGTGCATCACAATCTATCATCTCCAAAAAGCTGTAAACAGTATCTTAGAGAGCACAGTTTGTGTGACAAATTTGAGATTAGGCGGATTCCGATCTAAAAATTAAATTGCTTATCAGAGAAATAATATTAGAGTAAAATAAATTAGAATCCCTACTGAAGACTCTAAAAGTAATTTTTAAAATTAATTAGAATCAAAAAGATGGATCTCAAAGGATAGGACAACTCTAATTTAGACAGACGGTAATTAATTCCTTATTTCAGAAATTCATTAACAGGCTGTAAGAGCAAATCATTCCTTTGCTGGAGTTGAGCTCCAGAGAGATGGATGCATCTGGACAGGAGGACTCTGTGGGCAGCAGGGCAGGGACAGCATCACCAGCAGCCCCTGGGCACAGGGCATGTGGTGAGGGCAGCAGCTGCCCAAGAGGGGTCTCAGTGATTTGGTTTTGGGTCAGCAATGTGTGCAAGAGTCCCTTGGGTGAGCAGGGTCTGGACCCACAGCTGGTTGTGCTGCTGGTGGGTGGTGAAGAGGCTGCAAGGAGAGAGGCTGAGCCAAACCACTGCCCTTGCAAGGATTTGCTGGGGGAAAATAAATAAAACACAAACCACTGCTCTCCTCTCATGTGGAAGCCTTGGAATGTGCAGCCTCCTCCCGCCCTTGCTTGGGGCAGCAGGTTTTCCATCTTGTTTCACCCTTCACTGAGCCCCCCCAGACCAGCACAGATCCCACCATGAGTACCAGGTCATGGAGTAGAGACCAAAAACCTAAAGATTTGGGGGAGTTTTACTCTAAAACTGGCACAGCAGCAACAGGGAACTGAGCTTGGAGCAGACAGGTTTCCATCCTTCCTCTGCACCTCCCCCAAGCCAACAGACACACTCAACAGCTCTCACAAAATTATCCACCCTTCCCAGTTCACAGAGCAGCACCCACAGAGGGAACAGCCTGTGCTCCTCAGCACACTGGCTCCAGAGTTTCCACCACAGGTAGAGAAAGGCCTTGGCAGCCTTGGCTTCTGCCAGCTGCTCCCCCTGGGGTGGTTTCCCTACCTCCCACTCTGCAACCCTTCGAAGAGGCCAAAGCACAAGGCTGGTCCCTGCCAGGAGCACACTCAGCTAGCTGGCATCTCCTGGGTCCCTTTGATAACAAGTTAGGCTTGGAGCTTATCCTCCGAGCTGGAGGGTCCATCAAGGGGAGGATAAGCAAGGCATGGATCTGTTGCCTGCACCCAACTGGAGAGAAGCCCAAACCTAAATCCTTATCTGCAAAGACCTGAGCTCTGGATCTGGATCCGAGGAGCATCCTGCTGGCCTTCCCATCTGTGAGGGAGGCAGCCCAAGTCCTGTCGTGGGAGGGAGAGCCACGAATATGGATTTAACCCTCCGGGCTGAACCCCTTGGGTTGAGGATGGCCACACACTGCATGGCAGCAGCAGTCCTGGGCTGTGCTGGATTTTTGGCCCTACTGCAATAAAGGATTAATTGGACATTACTCCAGGGAAGAAAACTTGTGACCTGTGGACAGATGGCTCCCAAGCTCTTCATCCAGACACCGGTGAAAGGAGATAGAAATACAATAGGATTAGCTAGTGCTGGCTGCAAGATGATCTCCCTCTGTGCCTTAACTCATGGTCCCCGGGTCCTAATGGGAGAAGCAGCTTCCAGAGAAGACACCCACCTGGCAGTGACACTGCAAAAAGGACCAAAAAGGAGCCACCCACCATGACATTTTTCTCACACTTCTCTGTGACAAGCTTAAGAGCAAGTTCATTCCTCCCCACCATGGTTCATTTGAGCCCAGATTTGCTCTGCAGGAGCTGAGGGGGCTACCCAAAAGCTGAAACCAGCCCCAGTGCTGTATTTATGACTTAGGAAAAAGAAACTACAGGCATAAGTTTGTCTAAACCTACTAAACAGAGGCTATGGCAGGAGAGCTGATGCCAGAGGTGTTCAAGACATCACGTGTCACCAACACAGAACAGGTGTCGGTTTGGAGGCCACCCCTCCAGTTGCAGCAGAAAGACATTTAGATCTAAAATATCTGAAATACACCACCAGCCTCCAGTCATAGAAGCTGCCTATTTTAAACAAGACTTGTAGCACAGATTTAATACATAGATATATTTGACTTTTAACTTCCTCTGCTGCCACCCAGCCCCTGCAGTGCCTGATGCACCTGGTGCTGGGACCACCATGACATTTCCTCCTCCTCATCCCACCTGCTTTGCTTGATTTTCTTCCCAACAAACCCTTGAATGTGGTGTTGCAGGCAGCTGCCTTTACAGCTCAGTGAAGCAAAAGTTTTGCCTGCTGCCATTGTCTCTTTAATTTACTGTGTGACATACAGCTGGAAATTGTTTGGTTTTCAGTCACTATAACCCAAGGATATTAAATTTACATCAACCTGACGAGGCGAACATGGCTGTGGAAATAAGGCATTCCTTCAAACACACAGGGTGGGTCTGGATTTCTGCTCTTCCTCCTGCCTCAGCACCATCTCCCAGGCTGAGCACAAACAGCTTGGGTTTCCTGGAAGAAGAGACCCTGTAGTCTGGACAGAGCAGGGTGAGGGCAGAAGGAATGGTGCTGGAGATGCCTCTCAAATCTCAAGCCCTGTATGCCCTGAGATCCAAGGCACTGTCCCCTGGGTAGCACCACCCCACATCCATGGTGACCAAAGGTCCAGGGGACCTCTGCATCCCTCTGCTTTCCATAGCCATGACTCACTGGCTGGTTCCATCCACAACCTGTGGGTAAACATCTGCCCAAGCACAAAGAGCTACAGGTCACACCCCATCACAGCCACATAAGCTCCAGGGCTGTAGCCCCATCAAGAATCATCCTGTTCCCTTTGCAAATCCCCAGGTAGCCCCTTAACTGTTTCCTCATTATCAAGAGGGCTCTGGATCTCTGTATTAATACCAAAAAGCATTTCCACTTTGGCATAAGCTCCTTATCTCACCAAAGAGTGTGCTCACTCTCTCATCCCATTACCAAATATGAAGAACTCCCCTTCTTCCACCTACCAGAAAGATTATTCACCTCCCATGTGTTTACAGCTTTGTTACACAAATATCTCCCTCCCTCCCACCCACCTTTCCCTGATTGTTGATAAACATGGAAATCCATTCCCCCCTAGCAAGGGGAAGAGGGGATCTTTTATCCTCCCCTGATAAATGGTAATAAGCTTCTTATCCTCTTACAGTAACACAGAGCACTGCAAATCCCGTGTCAGACACACTAGGGTTAGGGCTGTTTGCATTACGTGAAGAGATTTGGTGAAGTGGCAAACAAAAGATGTATCATTTTGTTCTTTTAACTGAAACTTCTTTCTAGGAGAGAAGGTGGAGTTGTTCAGAAGTACATTTAATTGGGTATTATTCAGGATCAGGCTGAGGCAAGATCTCCCGTCTCCCACAAAGAACTTCCGCACTAATTTGTTCCTGCTCTTGGATGAAAGGTCATTGTGCTGACTAGGAAGTTAAGTAAACAAAATTAGCATCTGATTTAAGAGACTTCTTATTCCCTCTGGTGTAAATTAGTGTAAAAATTAGCAAGACTTTCAGTTG
Organism: Corythornis vintsioides; assembly: GCA_025447755.1. NCBI lineage: Eukaryota > Metazoa > Chordata > Aves > Coraciiformes > Alcedinidae > Corythornis > Corythornis vintsioides. The sequence goes on along the minus strand of JAOEGS010011497.1, from coordinate 250,365 downwards.
CTTCTGTTTTCTGCATCTGAAATGCATCAGCTCCCTGAATTTAATGGTGCGGAGGGTTATTATTTCTTTATTTATGCAACTGCACACATATGGTGGTGAGATGGAAGGAACCCAGTGTATCAGCTGCAGAACTGAAGGTCGTTCAAGGTTAGCAAAAGCAGCACAGAAGAGCTGGCAGCAGCACTCACACCCAGACACTGAAGAACTAACAACTCTGTGCTCAGAGATGGAAAAACAGTTTTAAAACTCAGCGTGCCCTTTAACTGTGAAATTTGGTGCCACACGGAGACCCAGGGCAGAGCAAAGCCACCTTCACTACAAAAGCTGGCAGGGTGCTTCACTCAAAGGTTTTATTTTTTAATTGAAATAGAAGATGATATCTCAGATGTTCATATCACAGTCAAATCACTCCCAGTACTTTCCAGAGATTACAAAAAGTAAGCAGCCACTGCTTGGGATTAAGGTAAAAAAAAAAAATAAAAAAATCCCAACAAATATGTTTCAGAAGCTGGGTCCTGATAAGTTGTTCATTAAAAAGCTTTAAATTTATTCCAAACCATCTATTATTGATTACTGACCAACCTGGTCTGTAATCAATGGAAGTGTTCCTTCCCCTGGCAGGGGGGGCTGTGTGGAACTAGATGATCTTTAAGGTCCCTTCCAAACCATCCTATGATTGTGTAAGACAATTGCTGCTCATCCTCATAAATAACCTGATATTACTGCAGCTTTCCCTGATGAGCTTTGTACTGCAGTCATGAAAAGAACTGCAGACAGGGACAGAGGGCTGAGAAATGGAAACATGTTAGACAATAACCTCAGAGAAGGAAGGCAATAGAGCTCTATTTTTCTACCCTGATGGGCAGAACAGCCTTCCAAAGAGGAAGGCAGGAGGGTTCCTGGGGAGGAGGAGGCGTTGAGCTGGCAGTAATGGAGCACCTCAACCTTGGTATCTTCCAACATATGTACGGGAAAGGTCTTTCTAATCACTACTTCAGTGGTTTGCAGACTATTCCCAGCATGTCACCCCGTGTATTTCAGCAGTGCACAGGAGGCATGAAGGCACCTGTTAAATTGGAAGGATAGAAAGAAAGCCCAGAAGTAGTTTTTTTGGGAATACCTCTGGCAGAAACCTCCAGTTACCCGTAACAAAGTGAGCAGCTGGACCTTTGGCTCCAGAGCCACCAGACTGATATCTGTGAGACATTTCTCACAGGACATTCTTACTTGGAAAAAAAAAAAATCATCCAAATTCCCCACACCAGGATTGGTTGGAGATACTGGCAAGAGATCAGAGTTTTGCCATTTCTGCCCACCTGAACCTGACCCTCTGCAGAGGGCCCACTGAGGTCCCATTGCACTGACCCCACAGAGGAGTTACTCCTCCAGGGTTATGCTGGCTGCAGCACTGGCCAGGAATGATGCTCTGGCTCCATCAGAGAAAAGAGCTTCCCCAAGGACAAATGTTATGCAAAGGGAGCAAAACCAGCTCCCCCAGACAGCCTTGTTGAGGTGGGGCTTACACTGGTCTCCAGTGAGGTTCTCCTACTGTAGCATTCTTCATTTTACACAGTACTAATTTGGATGTTGATTTTCCACCGTGCAGTTCAAACATATTTCCACTTTAATTGGTAAAACTCAGTCCCCAGACCCCAAAGAGAGTTGCAGCATTTTCAACTAAGCTCATCACTTTGAGTCTGCAATTGCTTGTTAAACCAAAAGGATGTGGAACTGGAAGCAATATGTTAAACTTAATAACATGAATATTAATTCCCTGAAGAGTTATGGAATGTATCTATAGCACTGGTTAAGTCAAGGTAACATCTTCCAGCCCTGGAAGAGCAAGGCAGGCACTGAAGCAATAGTTTGCATTTCTTACAGACTTGGTTTAAAGTGTGAGCAGAAACGTTGGGTTTCTAGGTAAGAAAAAAGCAGCTACTGCAATTACCATGAAAGCTTTGCTACAGGAGAGGTTTGGGACCTTGGTTTGGCTGGGCAGGCCGGGGAAGCACCACTGATCCTTGAGAGCAGAGCTGAGCAATCCCACATGCTGAAAGGAGGGTATTCCCAGATCAGAGCTGTTAGAACTCAGACAGCTGCTGGCAAACCCTTAGGCACAGGTGCCCAGGTCTGGTTTGTGTGTCACCAGGTGCTCTGCTCCCCTTGCACAACAAATCCTGGCTCTTCTTTGCACTAGGTCACTGATTCTCCCATGAGAGCCACACTGTGAAATTTTTCCTCTGACTACAGAGACCGTTTTGTGGGAAGACCAATTTTTCCCAGTCTCTTTATGCATGTGATAAAAACAGCAGCTTCCTCAGGGACTTAAATAAAGGCTCAGCTTCTGGGTACAGTTGAGTAAGCTCAGCAGTATTTCTCTACCAAAAGAGATCTCTGGAAACACTGGGGTCCCAACCTACAGGGCTCACCTCTAGGCATAGGCAGCTGAAATGACTTCATTTCTGGCAATCACCTCAAGGAAACATCAACAGCATCCCAAATCCTCCCAAATCACCCTTGAAGAGCTTCTCTTCCTGTGTGGGGTCCAGAGTAATCATACAAATAATTTCAGGCACTAGAAGATCCAGTTTAAAAACAACCCCAAAGGTGTCTTCTCCCATGGGGAGAGCAGTAACCTCTCAGCAGACCTGGATCCAGCAGCCCTCTCTGATAGGTCTGGCACCACCTCAACCAGCCCTGAGCCAGGGCCTCTTGTTGTAGCCATTTCCCTCACTACTGTACCCTTCCTTAGAGCTCATCAGCCACAAGCAGCACTAGAGAGGACAGAAGCCTGTCACAAAAGAACCCTCTTACAAAAAGGTCAGTGGACCTTGCCAGGGGGGACAGTCTGCAACTGCTGGGGCCACAAGTCTTGCAAAAACAGAGATTAAAAACACAGCTAAAAAAAAAAAAACCCAACAACTGAGCAGAAGAGCCATTAAGCATATGCTGGGTACAGCCAATAAACACATAAACAACGACGACTGCTAGTTAACCACAGGCAAGAACTTCATCCAAGCTGCAGGTACTAGGCACAAATTGACAATAATGAGGTTTAATGGGTTTGGTTTACAGTCTCACTGGTTTGCATGTTTTATTATTTTCTGCAATATTAGTCAGTAAAATCAAGTCTCTCTGTACTTGCAAATCTGTTGGGGTGGGAGAATCCCAGATGTTAGAAGAGTCGTAGTCAATAGAGATCCCCAGGGACCAGGGATTTTTGTTCTGTTTTGATGCTAAGGCCTCAGGCAGAGAGCGAAGAGTGCAGTAACAAGGATGAAAATTGGATCCAAAGCAGGTGATAACTAGCACAAGTGCTTAAGTCCAAGGGCATAAATTCAAACTTTTATTTCCATTCAGATGGAAAGCCCTTTGCACTGGAAAAAAACACAAGAGGTTCCAAGCACAGCACTGTTTAAAACCCAGGGACTGTATTTTCATCATAGAAACTCTGATTAGACTAGAAACAGAAACAAATGAAGCCTAATTTGGAGAAACACACAGCAGCCTTGGAGCTCAGGCACTGCAAGAGGCTGCCCAGAGCCAACCAAGCTCTAACCAAGACACATGGAGCAACTACCTGCATTTGCAGCTTTCCTCCAGGATCACACCAAAACCAGATGGTGCTGCTCTGCCCACTGCCCAGGAGGAAGGAAATCCTCCTTCCTCTCTCCCTGCAGGTAGCAGAGCTGCTTGCCAGAGGGAGCTGTGGGGATCCCTGCAGAGATTCACACATTCCCAGCTCTTGGCTGCCACCACCAAGCACAGGGAGCTTGGCATTGGTGGGGATCAAACGTAGAGACAGTGCCACAAGAAGAGGAGTCAGTGCCACAGACAAGCATTGCTACTGTAAGATGTTTCTACAGCACCGCAAGTTTAGATTGTGTTTTCACAACCCAATTTGGAGACCCTGTCTGACCCAAAGAGGCTTCGGTCAATACAAGCCAGAGTGCACAGGAAAAAGAAAACAAACCATAAGAGCATTAGGGAGAGGGAATCAGAAGGAAAGAAGAGACAGCATCAGGTATTGAGCAGAATCTGGCTTAGTAAGAACTTCCATTTACTTATTGTATCAGTCCCACTGCTTTGCTGAGCACACACCAAAACCAACAATCTACTGAGGTAGCAGAAGGGAATTATATGACTGACCTGTTTCCATGAACTGAGGCCAGGTTTCAAGTAGGTCCTTGTTCCAGGTCAACCACAATACCCATAAAACAGGAGAAAGCACTGAAAACAACCCAAGCAGCCCCTCTCCCACATTAAAATAACTTTTCCTTATCTCCCCCTCCACCCCATTTGCCCTTTGCTTCCTGATTGGTCCCAAGAACCTCACACAGCAGTGTGTGGGCAATTAATTACATCCTCCTTAAAGACTCCTGATTAACATTTCCATCACATGCTAACGAGACACTTCCTGGCTTCAGTCTGCTTTCCTTCATTACAGCTTTCTGGAGACAAACTTCATACGTTTATGAGAAACATTAAATGTACAATCATCTAAGTACGATTTATAGCCATCCTGGCTCTGTGAAGCTTGTGTAAAGACTCAATATATTATAGTGTGAAATCTGGATTGGGCTTCTTAGAGCTCCATCCACAGCTGTCCCTTAGGTCACTTTGCAGGTTGCCATCACTGAAAAAAAACCAGCAACCAATCTCAGAAACAGGGACTGATGCAGCCTACCTGAGCCTGCTGAAAATGGGAAGTCCGCCTCAAAAAACAGCAGCAAAGTGACACCTCCAAGATTTCCAGCAAAAGCACGGGGTGATCTGACTACTAATCACACCTCCAACAGAGAGAGATTACTAGGGAAAAGAAGTTGGGACTGCTATTTTGGGCAACAGGTGAAAATGTAAGAGAAAAATAATAAAGCAAGCTGACTGAGCAATACATGTAGAGCTGGGAATGAAGGTGGGCACCCACAATATTTCTTGCATTTAATGCAAGAGAAAGCCTGCAAGGTTTGAATGCAATGACTCCTACCAAGGGTTCTGCAGTTACACACACTGCAATGCTTATGAGCCCTCATGTTCAGCACATACATCCGGCATCCACAGCCTCGCTCCAATACATAATACAATAAATACACAAGCAGCTTATGGTAATAAATACAACACCACTGCAAATGAAATAGTAATTAGAAGCATAATTCAGACAGATTTTAGTTAATACCTATTTACTAGGAGGTGCTAATCTCCCAAATAAATGTCCTAAGTATACAAAATATGTCTCCGTGCTCCCGACTTCTCTCTGTCAAAATCTGTTCACCCGCTAATTGGAATTTTAAAAATTGCCCCATTTTTTGGAATATGTTGGCAATAGCTGTAGCAGCTTTTGGAAATGAAATGCTGCCGAGTCCAACAGTTTAGCACCTCAGTAGCAAAGCAATCCATCCACCTTCCTCTCCTCCAGCTGGGTTGGGATTCATTGCACCAGTACTCCCACTAATGGGAGCTGATGGGGCTAAAACGTTGGGCAATCCTGTTTCATCCCTCCTTGGCTGGTGTCCTGCCTTCACCCTCCCTCCCAGCCAGCCCATTAATTCCCTGCAAGGCCACGAAACTGGGGAAGTTGCAGAGAGACCTGCAGGCTGAGGGGTCCAGGGACAGTGTGACACTAGCCCTGCACATCTCCGCCTGTTGGGTGGAGGGGCAATGGGAAGAACAGGAGCTCCTCTGCTCACTCCCAGTGTTAAGAGCCTTGCCAGTGAGCTGCACTTCTGCTGGGCCTCTGGGGTGGCTCAGCCTTCATGCTTGAGCTTCATAGTGAGTCTAGGAATTTACAAATTTGGAGTAACGGGCAATAGAGGGGAAAATTGTTTATTCATAGTAGAGTGGAGCCCAGGGGTCCCAGTGGAAATCCTGCCTGCTCCTGTCACTGAGCGTGGGCAGAGTACAAGGCAGGACCTGCTCAGCCCTGCACCAACGGGCCAGGCAAGAAACAAGGACGTTCCATTTGCTTCCTTTTGCAGAAGGTGAAGGGAGTCAGACCTACAAGACTCACCTAGACGCACAGATAGCCTGTGGCAGGGAGGGATGCAGCTCCTCAAAGTCCCAGCACAATATTCACACCTCCAAATTATTCAAGTCCTCAGTGAAACAGTGCTGAGCCAACAAAAATGAGCTGCAGTCTTTGCCCAGGACTTGACCCTAGTTCTCCAGAGAAAAGATCAAAATGACTAACTAAGATTAACTTTTACTTCTCCTTTACATGTCTCCACAGCAGCTCTGGAGCCTCATCCTGTCCGGGGATGAGCACATGGGGTGCTGATGTGACCAGAGCAAGATGCAGAGGTGCATCCTTCCCAGTGGAGAGAGAGAAGGAGAATCTTAAGGGAGCTCCTCAAAGGTGCTGGGTGCTGCAGAACCACCACCCCTCTGGGGCACAATATGATCAGGGAAAAAGTCATTCAGTCCTATCACAAAAATCAGTAGTACCTGGAAATTCCCCCAGAGACTCTGGTTGCAGGGCGAGCAGGCTGGGCAGCAGAGAGAGTCTCCAGACTCATGGATGTCAGTGCACCAGAAATTGTCATTGCTGCTCAAACTGGACCCAGAAGTGCCTGTCAGCCCTTGATGAAGTAAAAGCACAAATTGCCATAATCTGTGACAGTCCAGGGATTGATGTGACCCTATGGAGACAGCAGGGGGGAAGAGTGGAGAGTGCTAGCCCACGTGGAACATAATTCTGCAGCCCCAGGCTGCGCATTCACTGCTGCCTTTCTCCCTCCATCACTGGGGTCATGTGCCATAAGGAATTTTATCCTGCAGGGGTGCCATCCTTTTAATCCAAGTAGTTCATTTTCTCCATGGAATTCATCTTCTGGACCAGGACGTGCTAACTGTGAGCCTGCATTTGTGATAAAGACCATGAGACATAAATATTTTACGCTGGTAATGAGATATTTAGCATTGATATACAGCTCAAAGCCCAGTACAATTCCAGCTTTGTTAATTATAATGAACTATTGTAGGACTCGACTTCATCTGCTCCCTGTAAATCTTGCAGTGCTGGTGTGATGTGCTGGTGGCTTCTTTCCAGGGTGAGGCTGAGCTCAGCCTGTTTAATCAGATGTTCAGGCCACCATAAGAGCAGTTTAATGGTGTGAATGGTGAGTGGGTTGTGTTACGTTGCTGCCTGGCTCCCATCTGGAGATGAAGACACAGTCCCTGTGCATAGAGCCTGAGTACAACTCCTTTGTAAATCCACCATTTCCCTCCTTGTAAGTCTGAAGCAGGGCTGAAGCTGCTGACCATGAGGACTGTCTTCCACAGCCTGAGCTGCCATGGCTTGTAGGAGAGTAAATCAACTTTGCTCATGTAACTGCACCTCTGGAAGAAGAGAGGGACTTAGGCATCATATTTTTAAGTCCTTTGGACACCTCCTGTCAGCTGCCTGCTCTCCACGTGGCAATGTCCAGTGTTAGTGTCCTGTCACTCCTCCCAAAGCCTGTGATGGACAGCAACTCTGTCCCCAGCCCCTAGCCCTGCATCTGACACATCCCAGCCCGGTTTTGACAAGCCTAAAGCTCACCTTCATTGACATCAGACAGTGCAGACACTCCCTGGGTTGGGGAAAAAAAAACCCAGAACAATTCTACATTCAAAGCAAAACTCACCTAAGCTGCCCTAGATTTGGGCTGAGGCAAAAGCATCCCCCTCACTGAGAAGAGCCTGTCCTCCCACATCTTCCCTTGGGAAGACACACTGCTTCTTACATTAGGCAACATCCCTGACTGGGAGGTGGCTGTTGTGTCCCACTCTCCCTCCTCCCCCAGATGCCTGGAACACCCACCAGTTCCCTGTTTGAGAGAAACATCTCTCTCCAGACTGACAGGATTGCTGTGGGTTGTGCTCCTCCTCTGCTCCCCCAGCCAGAAATGCTGCACAGCTTTTTATCCTAAGAAACACTGAGCCTTCTGAGTTCTGTTTGGGTGCTCAGAACCACCCAGGATCAGGCCCTTTGCCCTGAGGAGCAGCAGGGAACACACTTTTGAGTTGATTTGACACTGAGGAGTCACTTATCTCTGTTTAACCAGAATAACCAGCACGGCTCAAGCTCTGAATAAACCCTGCCTGGTTCAAGTACCTGGAGCTGGAAGGTACCAATGGCAGGAACAGCATCAAGATAAAAAAATGACAGGGTGTGAAGCTGGTGCTTGGAACTGCCACGTGGGAATGGCACAGTTCTGCTTTTACTTAGAATTAGTGGATACTTGAAAAACTAGCTTAACATTTTGTCAGATGCTAAGCATAAATCTGGATCATAATTCATGCTACACTAGACTCTTTATAACAGTAGTTTGCTAAAACAAATTGAATTCAAACCTATATTCATTTACTAACTTAATGCATGGCATATCTGTGAATAATTTTTCATAGCCTAAAAAAAAATAAATTCTAGGCACAGGCTTAGTTGGAAAAGGTCCAGCAAATCTAAAATTAATGTACATTAAAGCATAACTGGTACTCTAAGTGCATTTGTTATATGCAACAATAACTGCTTTAAGCCCTTTCTTTTTTTGAGAGAGAGATTATTGTGTAATAGCTAAAAGAAGTTTAGATCTGAAAATCCTGGGATGGAATGACAAATCAAAGCTTCTTATGTTTCAGACTGGGGTTGTGGAAATTTGGAAGGAGGGAAAGACCCAAGCAATTTGGCACTTAGAAGATGCAGTGCTATTAATGGAACAACTTAAAGGAAAAGTTTGCCTTTTTCTTTTTGAAATCATTACTGGGGGTGGAGAGAATGAAACTTCTTTGCTTTTGAAGATGTGTTGAAACATCTCTATACTCTTTCCCCAACTCTTCCTGACTTGAAAGCATGTGACAAAAAAAAAAACCCCAAACCAACCACTTCTGTGCACTGCATTCCAAGATGGAAGCAATGCTTTTTTTTTTTTTTTTTTTTTTTTTGGGGGGGAAATGTGCAAAAAAATTCAAGTTTTTTAAAAAATGGGGGGCCCCTCTTCCCCCCCTTTTGCAAAAACCAATCCCCGCCATC
>JAOEGS010011497.1:193769-241348 GCA_025447755.1 Corythornis vintsioides | reverse complement strand
TTCCAAGTTGGAAGTATTTTTTTTTTTTTTTTTTTTTTTTTTTTGAGGGCTAATAGTGCAAAAAATGCTAAGTTCTGTAAAAATGAGGGTCCACTTCTACCCCCCTTCTGCACAAAACCAGTCACTGCAGTCCTGAAAAGCCAAACCCAGATAAGCTGTGACAGCCACGCGCTTGCTTAGCGAGCAGAAGCCTGACCCTGGGCATGCCCTGCGAGGCAGAGAGGGCACTGGGCTGAGTGTGGGGGAATTCAGCAGGGCCACCCAGGGTCTGAGGGATGGCAGACACCCAGCAGCAACTCGTGGTTTATGTTCCCACCTCTCACAAAGGCTCTTATTCCAGGAAGCAGGAGCATTCTCTGCACACCATCCAAAGGCTGCCCTACATTTCACCTCTGTGGCATCCCCGTCCAATGCACATTAATATTAATTTCTTCTTCCTCCCCCATCCCAACAATTATTTACTTTGCAAAGGATTTACTGTGACACTTCAGCTGAAGGCAACGTGCATAAGCCCCACTCCTGCTGTATGAGAATTAATTTTTAGAATTCTTAATTTATTACCAATTAGTTTCTTCTAAATTATAGGCGAGGCGACCTGCTGTAGATAACTGTTCCTTTCTAATGCCTTCCTAGAAAATCTTTCATTAATGAGCCCATTAATTTGATGGTGGCGGGGGCAAATCATCCAGAGAGAGCCCTTCAGTTGCAATCTGTATGTCCCGCCTCATATTCTTGAGAACATGGTAAGAAGAAAGCTGGGTTTGTTTGCAATAAATGCTGGTATAAAATATGCCCATATATGTATGTATGCAAATAGCCTGATGTAGCATCATTAAACCTCTTAAGGAAATATGAAGTTTTGAAGCCATTTCCCACTTTAGAGCTCAGGCAATGACTGGAGCATCTGCATTAAATGTTTAATGTTCATCAGAAGTGCAAATCACCATTTAATTAACTTCTTCCATAAAATATGATAGTTTAGTGAAGTGAACACAGACGAATTATCATTATTCAGGCGGATGCTGAATGTGTTGGGGAATATCAGGCTTTGCAAAGCTGACAACAGCAGATCAGGGGGGTCTTGGTATCTAAAACAGAGTGGGATTTTTTTAAGGAACCATTTATTATTAATGAAACTGCATTTTTTTTTTCCACAGCAGCCACTGTTATCAGAGCCAGGCATGTGAGTGCACAATTAAAGGCAAAATAACTACTGCCAACAGTTGGCAAAAAATAACTTCCTTGAGCAGCCATTTGTTAGCTTCTGAGCTGGAGCCTCTGCAAAGCCAGTTTGATGCTAAAAATGAGCATCACTGTAATTCACTTATCAGGGGAGTCACTGTTCAGGAAGATCATTTGATACATGTCACTGAGGTAGGGTGTGGGAAAAATCCATCCTCAACTCCCCTCTGAAGGGAACTGTTGCAGTCCCTCCAACAGGGACCAGATGGAGAAGGAGAGCTAGAAGCTACTGCACAAAAAGCTGAGCAGAATTCCCTCTAGGTACCTGCAAAAAATGCTGCATCAGGCAGAGCACAGGCTGTAAACTTCCATCCTCTATGTCAGGTTCATGGGATGAATTCTTGGAGCATCTGTGAGCCTGGATATACAATGGAAACCAGGAGCTTTGCCACTAGGTGCTCTGGTGCTGTCTGCTTCAGCAGGCTTCTGTGAGATCTGAGCTGTCCCTGCCTGTACTCAGGCTTCCTGGAGGGCCAGAGATAGATCCTGCCCTCCAAGGCACTGCAAAGACCACATCACACTGCTTTGCTACAAGGGCCCCTGCTCTTCCATGACCTGTAAAGATAAAAGGTGTTCAGCAATCTCACTGATTTCTTGCTCAAAACTCCAATTTCGTGGACTTCTGTTCACTCCCCAGGCCATCTGCAAAGGATTAGACACTTTGAATGGACTCATTTTATCTGATTATTGCCATCTACCACTATGTCACTCACTTTTGCTCCTCTGTAGTCCATGAGATGAGCACGGGTCCATTGAGCACTCTGTTTTGGCAGATCTCATGGTGAGTCACCCGCTTGCAATACCTTTCCCTCTCTCTGATGATTAGAGAAGGAGCCTAGATGTTCATTTTATCTGGGACAGTTAGTTAACAGTTTATTTTAAATACTACTGCTGTGCTATACACTGCCAAAGAGCCAGGCCAGCCAGGGCTACATCCCATCTCTGGGGAGCAGAGAGACTTTCCCACAGTATGTTGGTTTACCAGGCAGCACTAACAACAGCTAGTGCAGAGAGTGCCCCTGTAGAATGATGTTCCAAACAGGGGAAAAAAACAAACCTGTGTGAAGATGACCTGAGGCACTTCTGATTGTTTGAGAAATGAAGAGTAATGAAGCCAAATGTTCCAAAGTTGCGAGTTCTCCTTTTTTATTTTGACTCTTCCACTAACAATGATCCTGCACTTCATCTCCCAGGTTCTGATCTAGCAGTGCTGCTGCCTGCCGAAATCTTGTTTTCCCTTTTGATAGATGTTTCCTTGAAACAACCCTTCTCAATAGAAAAACACATTCCATTTGAGCAGTCACTAAAACTGTCTTAATGTCTCCACTCTTCACTTGAAGAAAAACCCTAGCCCCAGCGAGGTGATTCTCTGCTTACATAGAGGTAAATACATCTGTGTCAAAAGCAGCTTAATTTAATGTCACTTCAGCAATCATTTAACTCGGGTTGCCTGTCAGAAACCATCTCCTTTGCCTTGAATACTTGCCATTAACTTCCCATCGATGACTCCCTAATCTGTAACAATCCTGAGCTTTCTCTCCCTGCTCCTTTCCTCAGTCCCTGCTCCTGCTCTCAGTGATGCCCATCGCAGAGGGGTCACGGCTGCCAGGAGCTGCAGACTGAGAAGTGGCACTGATCTCTCAAGATCATTTTTTATCCTGTGTGCTGCTGACACGCTCACACCCATATAACCACTCTGCGAGCTGGAGGATATGTCACTGAGCTGCCTTTTGCCATCTTTAGCTGAGTTAAGGCTGAAGATGGTTCCTATTGCAAAGAGACGGGCAATTGGCACAACTGGGGATACAACATGTTGGGGTTTTCTCAGTTTGGCAACAGGGACAGATTGAAAAGGAGTCCTGTATCCAGCAAATAAAGCATTTATAACCAATGTGTACTGCAGTGATTAGATATGAGTGTCCAAGAGAACCCTGGACGAAGTTTCTAGAGGTGCACAAGGACATTCAGCTCCTTGCTGAGAAAGGATTTACAGGACACTAAACCAGTTTTCCACTGCCCAGCCCAGAACTCAACCAAAAGCTAGAAAGAGATATTCAGCAAGTACAGCAAGTCCACCCTGACCATGACCACAAGAACGATGTGAATTTTCTACAAATACAGAGCAGAACAGCATGTTTTTCACTAGTCACCAGCTTCAGAGAAGCTCTGAAGATGCCACGAATGCAATCACCTGAAAAGAGCACGAGAGTGTTTATGCAGGTGACAGTTTATCAATCGATTATCACTTTCATCAACAGCTTTTCATTCCTTGTTCCCATCAATAGGGACATCTCTGAAGGTTCATCCTGATCAGGACAGACTAATTGGTACTAGAAAGTTCAGTGTTTGAAGATTGTATGATTAGGGAAATGTACAAATTCAATTTCTTTCAACCAGACTCAATTCTAATCTAATCAGAGAGATAGAAAACTCCAGTGTAATAATGACAAAGAAAATGACTTTGTTTCAGGCCATTTAAATGTCCCTTACTGCAAACACTCCAACAGAAGAGGCTGTGTTTAGAGTCAGAGACAGGGTATTTGCTTTGAATTCAACAGCAAATGGGCCATTTTCCGTGTCTAAATTAACATTCTCTCTTTTTGAGAGAGAGAGAGAGAGAGACCATCTAAGTCAAATGAGCATTTGTGACATTTAATAAAGCAATTATATCTAAAGGCTAGGGGCTTGAGATAGAATAGACTGGCTAATGTTGTCTCGGAAAAGTCTCTTGATAAAGAAATGATGCTTCACTGCAGGCTTCTGATGACCTTGAGCAGATTAAAATTGGTAGTGGAGAGCACCTTCCATCAGCACTATTTCAGTCAAAACCAGCTCTGAACAAAAGCAGGTTATTATGTGTCCCTAGGTTGGTATTTCAGAAGAGCCTAAAGGACTGAGGAGCCTCGTTAGCTCCCAGACTCTGAAGAGCTTGACAGCATGGCCAGCCAGCAGCCCCAGAATGCTGCTCCACCTCTTGGCTTGCTGTTGGCCAACCTGCTGGCTACTGACTGTACTCTATGTGGCTTTTACACCTGGAACTGAGCCCCAAGCTGTGCTGCTAGACTGCTGCAGACACCTGAGCTACCTGTCTACATGAGCTGCACTTACTCTTTGATTTTCTTGCTAACTGAGCAGTTCAGATTCTGAAGGTGGACACTCAAAGCATGCTGAGCTTTTTGGAAACGTTACTGCTTGTATTACAGTAAGGCCTGCAGTTTCTGAGCAGGGCTCAGGGCTCTTGGAGCCACACAAATGGAAGATATATATATCTGGAGGCAAAATTTCACAAAAGCAACAAGTTCAGTCTAGCTGCTCTCCTGGAAAGAAATCCCCATCAAATAGCATATCAGCAAAGCAGCATCTATACTGAGAGCTGCTGGAGTGTCTCGCTGGGTGCTTGAGTCAACAACAATAAAAATCAAGGAGTGGCTAAATTACAAGATCATGTCTGAGAAACTCAACATTTAAGTGACTCAGAGTTGGCTGATAAATCAGTGGCACAGCTGGAAATAAAGTCTCAGAGCCACAGCTGTAGAACCACTCCTCTCTTGATGTGACACAGCTTACAGTTGAAGCTGGAAAATTCCTTTCACTGGCCTCGGAAATAGCAGCTCATTTACTCACTGCCCATTCAGCCCAAACGGGCCAGCAGCTTCAGAGCAGTCTCACCACAATGCACCTCGGTGTGGACTGGAAAGACTTCCACACTCATAACAATAGGCATTGTCTTCAGCTGATGTGCAGCAGGGCCAGCAGAGCCTTTCCTTTTCTTTATACATTTATAAAGTGAATTTTCTGCTTGTAAGAAGTTCTTGATCGACAGGTCTGAAGACCTTAATTTAGCAGGAAAACAAGGATGCAATGGTTATAATATGAGCTTTAGTTCTGTTCCAGTGTTTTGTTGAGCCTTAAATTTGTGTTGAATGGAGCAATGCCAAGTATGAGAAAAATTTTCCTTTAGTTCCTAGCCTATCCATGTGCCAAAAGATTGGCTAATAGGAAGCTTGCTGGGTTTATGAGGTTTGATTTCAACCTAGTTGCTGTATCAGTTAAAGCTGACAGTGACAGGGGTCTATTCTTGTGCTTGCTTTTTCCAGCTAATAAAACCCCTGGCCAACAGTAGTGACCCAGCTGTGAGAAGTTCAGTGCTTTTTCCCTGCTTCTACCAAACAAAGCTCACTCAGAGCTTCTCATGGTCTAGCCAGCTCAGCAGCTTGCTCACCAAGCACCAAAGCTGGGGAGCCTCAACAGGGAAGCTGTTGTGCTCAGACAATGGAAAGGACAAAAGAATGAAGCTCTCATGCCTGTTTGTGACAGTCATGTTTATCTGGCTCATGTGATGAGAATTCGGTCCTTGCATGAAAATGTTTCTTTATGTAAGGAGCAGCTAGACTCTCAGATTGATAAAATACAAGAAATTAGACTAATTTCAGAGCAACTGCCCCAGATTTATCCTATATAACTACCAAGTCCATGTGAAGATGTCATTATAAGCAACAGTAACTAATAGACTAGCAGCTGGCAGCCAGTGCCCTCACACAAGGTGCTGTGCCAATCAATACATTGAAATGTTGTCCTGGTCATCAGCAACCTCCATTTGAACTCAAAACCTTAGCAAGAAAAAGCTTTCTCTGGGTGATCCTGTTACTTGTTTGATGACCTGTGATGTAATCTTGCAGATCCTATCAGCCTGTGGGTACCTTGCTCTTCAAAGAGCCTGAACCCTTCCCAAACTCATCCAGCAGTGAGTCTCCAGCTATGTGAGATTTCTTATCAGTTTGTGATAAAGGAGCAAATGCTGTTTCTGTCAAATTGGATGGAAATTTTCTTTTAAACTTTCCTGATACAGTGCCATGAAAAAAAGCACCTTCCAATCAGAGGGCCATTTAAATCAATAAATATTATCATTTAATGACACTAAAAAATTAAAACATTTCAGAAGAGAAGGTGAACCAAAACTAACAGTCTTTTAAATTTAATGACCTACAAATGAAACCAGATCATCTGTGCTTTTGACATAATAATCTAGGTTTTATTCCATTCAATTATTTGTTAGTAAACACAGGTCCCTGTATTGTAATGTAATACTCTCAAATTATAGATGAAGGTAGGGGCTACCTGTCTTTTAAGTAAATAAATTGTTGGATTTTGGTTATAGGAGATTTTATTACCCAGTAATACCATTTCCAGGAGAGGTTTTCATAAGCTTCATTTGCATGTTGATTTTTTTATAGTAATTATCAGTAAAAGGTCAAATATTTGCTTTATCTTTATAATTCAATTTTAGAAATGCCTTTGGGATTCAAATTAACTCCCTTGTAATATCTTCATTGAAAAAGAAGATTAATTATGCTTACAAGAAACCTAATTTGGCTTATCAGACCTTTAATGTTACAGGGATCGTTAATGCATTTAAATTTAGGATTAGTGGAGTGATCTGGTTCCATTATTTCGGTGACTTTAATATTTGTCATTATTTTTATGAATACCGTTTCTTTTCCCTAAAGTGAAATTATAATGTCTATTGTAAAGGAAATAAACATTATATATTGACCTCAGTAATTATGCTTCTGGTTTTTAAGAGCACATAAAAAGATGTCTTTGCCACTCGCAGAAAAATTCCGCATTCACATGTTAAGTGGGTTCCAGTGGAACCGCTGCACAGGTCACAGTTGGAGGAGGACCCAGGGGCACTGGCAAGGGCAGGGGGCAGCAGGAACCCCCCCAGGAGGCAGAACTGAGCTTCAGCCCCCTCTGCACCCATCCTGCCCATCTGCCTGCAGCCATGTGCTCAGCACCTCAAGGAGCTTCACTGGCACTGAGAGGAGCACTGGGAGGGTGCTGGACGGGGGCTGTTCAGTTGCACTGGTTTTGTTGGGAGCAGAATGGGAGAGCCAGGCAGTGCTTTGGGGATACTGGCTACAGGCCTGGTTCATTCCTTAAAAATACCCCCTCGTTTCCTCCACTGCTTTTCATCCCCTCCAGAAATCCCCTGTGCACAGCCCACAACCCTGATTCCCTGGCTGGTAGTGGGGGTCACTTGTGCGCTGCACTGGGCACAGTCCAGAGCTGATAATGCTGTAGAAACCTGTAACTCTATTAATAAACACATATCAGTGCTCTTCTACCAGTTGTCTTTCTGCCTCAGCTATGCTGTGGTTGTTGGTATGGGATACAATTATTCATGCCATGCTGATTGCCGGGATTTGGGGTTATTTATGCCAGGCTAATTGCTGTGGTATCGCAGTGTTCATGCTAAGCTAATCACCGTGGTATTGGATTATTTATACTGAGCTCACTGCTGTGGTATTGGGTTATTTATGCTGAGCTCCTTGCTAGGGTATTGTGTTATTCATGCCGTGCTCAGAGCTGTGGTATCGGGTTATTTATCTAGTGCTTATCCCTGTGATATCTGATTATACTGATTAAACCAGTTGTTCCTTTTGGTGGGCTAGTCCATTGTTTGATCTAGTATCAGAGAGGAAAATTGTCCCTTCTCTCTCTTCAGATCAGATTCACATGAACATTTTCTTTTGGTTGAGTCTATGTGAGCTGCCCTGGCAGTGTAACTCCACCATGGAACTTGGATGTGGAGTCTCCAAGTGGTTGCAGAAGCAGTGAAGACATGCTAGTGCTGTCAAGGTTGCTCTCTCTTGTCCCAGCTCCACCTCTGAATTAGCATTTCTCTAGCAGCATGATGGACATTATGAGCTTGGTCCCACTGCTTTCTTGGCAAAGCACTCAGATCATTTTCTTGAGCTCTGCATTGGATTTGCCTTCTCTCTGCTGTTCTCTGGCATCGGGAATCCCACAAGCCATTCTCTTCTTAGAAATTTCTGAATGTATGATGTAAGGTCATCAATTCATTTGCTGCCAGCTCCAAATCCATCCCTCTTGATCTTAATGGCATTGCTGTCTTCTGCAGTGGCTTTACTCATTTGGTAGAGTCAACGAGTAAACCAACCACCCCCAGACCTTGCCTTTTGGTGACGGGTACGGTGCGTATCACCAAACCAGACTTGTCAGCCTTGTAGGACTTGAATCCAATGATTACTTACAATTGCAGTTATTTCAACTTATTTTCAAGGTAATTTTAGCTTTCAGCATCCACATTTGACGGAGGTGTGCAATAAATTAACCCCTTAGGGACTCAAAAGGAAAATATGGCCAGGATATTTCACCCCTCCATACACCAGCTGTCTGTGTCTTACCTCCCATACTGCCTACGTATATTGTATAATAGAGCAGAGGTATTTAAACCTGAGTAAGTTCAGCAGTCACTTGCACATTGTCACATGAATTTGCAGTGACTGAGTGTCCAATGCAGCCAGGGCATGGATGCTCACACCCTTTTAAGGGCCAGTTCTACATTATTCTCAGCCTTCAGACACTCTACTCCCTGAGTCATGATGGCATTACAGGCCCCCTTTGTGAGTGACAAGCCTTTGGAAGCCTCTCTGAGAGTGATCACATCGTGTTGTAGGAGCATCTGACAAGGTCATACTTCTCCTGAAGCTCTGCAAAGGCAGCAGTGAGAGGGAACACCCTGTCATCTGCAGTTCTAGGGACAGGTGATGCTCTCTTAGCAAAAGGACTTTCATTTGCTCACAGGACTGCAACTGCAGCAGGGCTGGTGCCGAGCAGCAGGTGTTTGGGCCAGACTGGTGCCTTTAGACACAGATAGCACTGGCCCAAATCAGCTCATCTAACCTTGGCCACTGAAACTCTCCCGGAAGGTGCTGTTCTCTCCGTGCCTCTGAGAAGCCTCACTGAGCAGCCTCAGCTGGATGCCTAACTTTGGGAAGAGATGAATTTCAGCCCTGATCGACATATCCAAGGTCAGACAGAAGGATTCCAACTTTGCTATGCTCAGTCCCTCTCCAGCCCCCTACATTCCTGTCCATTGATCCAGCTTGAGCTGTGACTGCTGCTCGTCTCTGCTGGTTACACACAAATAAAAATTATCAGCTTAGTGGTGCCTGCTTTTCTTTAAATTGTTTCCAGGATTTTTTTGTGCATCAGCGACTCAGTACTATCTATGTTTCAACACTGTGAACTTTAAAGGTGCTTAATACATCACACACACAAAAAAAAAAATCCCCAACATAGCAAGAAATAAGCCCTGATGTTGGCTTAGGAGAAAATCTTTTAAAGTGTTTTTGTTTTGTTAACAGAATGCTGTTATGTATTATTCATTACAGCTGCAGAGATTTAATTATTATTAGTGCTACTGATGAGTGTTAGAAAAATAAACTGTAGCAGAAGGTGTCCGTCATTGGGTGAAGGACATATATACCTTGGATAACTTAGCACACCCATTTGCATTAATCTCATTAGTTGCTCACAGTGCAACTCCTGAACTGCGTCTTGCTGGGGAACTGGGAGAGTGCAGAAGAGAGAGGACACATCTGCCCAACCTGCTCTGTCCTCCACACGCCTTCCTGAGCTTTGTGTTTTGGAACACAGAGCTGAGGATGACTTCCCTAAGTCCATCTCTGGCTTTTCACCTACACTTAGTCTCTACCTGGGGTTCCCGTTGTGGGACTGCTTGACCATTTTCAGCCCACCCCCTGGGCAGCCCTTCCCACCCCACAGTTGCATCTCTAGTACTGAGGCACTTGTAGGAGGGAGGATGGTCAGGAACAATCCCTGAGAGCTGCTTGGTGACTTAAGGCAAACACAGGAAAGCTCCTGGAGTGAGTTCAAGTGGAAATCTCGATTCAGCAACCAGCAATGCCTTGTAGTGTGCTCTGAACAAGATACACAACCTCACAGGCAGAGCATTCAAAGGCACTGCCATTTCCCCCCACTCTCTCCCAGCCTCCATCACTGAGATTCACAGATTGGTATTTTCCTCACTCTGCTTCAGCAGAACAATTCAGTGTAACTCAGCCCTGCACAGTACATCACTTGCTATCAAACCAGCCACATAAACAGAGTCATACAGTGTTTCCTGGGATTAAAGAGCACAGAGGCAGAGATGCTCATGCCAGGAGGTGTGGTGGTGAGGGAGGAGGCTGCACACCTTTGGTGCCTCCCTGCCGTGTTCATAGGAGGTTCCATGTAAATATAAGGAGAACTTTTTTCTTGGTGAGGGTGAGAGCCTGGCCCAGGCTGCCCAGAGAGGTTGTGGAGTCTCCTTCTCTAGAGACATTTCAAATCCACCTGGATCTGTTCTGTGACCTGATCTAGGTGATCCTGCTCTGGCAGTGGGGTTGGACTTGATCTCCAGAGGTCCCTTCTAACCCCTAGCATTCTGTGACTGTGATCCACCCTTCTCATTCACCCCAGCCCTCGAAGAAGCTTGAAGTCTCTCTGCTGACACCTAATTTACCTACTGACACTGAAGTCTCATTAATTGCCTGCTAGATATTGCATATTCTCAGAGGTGCTGGAACTATGTGTGGTCTCTGTGCAGTATATCCACTGGGGAGGTGGGATATGGAAGAGGTTTTATGTCCTTGATGTCCAAGAGAACTTGG
This sequence comes from Corythornis vintsioides, assembly GCA_025447755.1. Taxonomy (NCBI): domain Eukaryota; kingdom Metazoa; phylum Chordata; class Aves; order Coraciiformes; family Alcedinidae; genus Corythornis; species Corythornis vintsioides. The sequence goes on along the minus strand of JAOEGS010011497.1, from coordinate 230,624 downwards.
ATGCAAAGTCAGGGGTTGGGGGTTGAGGTCTCTATATATTCTGTTTCCTACATGCAGATATGGAGGACACTGGTTGTCCTTCTCCTGCATTTGCCCACATATTTGGATCCAGTTTTTCCCCTCACTCTGTTTTATGTAGGTTGCTGCCCTAGCTGCTGCCTTCACCTTCCCACTGGCAGCATAAAATCTTGACTGGATTTTACATTACCCTTATACTCTCCAAACAACTGCTGTCTTCAGCAAAGATTGAATGAAGATCTCAGGCTTTAGCCCAGTAGTTTTCTAATCTGCTTCTGGGACCCTTTACAGTGAAAGGCAGTAGATAAATATGGGATGGTTGGCTGAATGGAGCAGAGGCAGATGGGCTGCTCCAGGCCATAACTCAGTGCTCTCTACTGCAGCAAGTAGCCCACCCTGTCCTCGGAGCCACCACACCAAACGTTTTTATTGGGACTTGTGTGTTTAAAGGCTGGAGCTAATCTCATAAAATGGACGTGTAAAGTGCTGGACGTTTACACTTGGATTGTTGAAAGCATATGGTCATGGGGCCACAGAGGGTGTTTCTCTGATTCAAATGCAGAAATATGCATTACATCTAAATTGACACTGCAAACTGACCTGAGCCTGGTATTAGAGAAGATTAAATTAACCCCCAGCAATAGCTCCATATTACAAAAATGGTTAGATCTTAATAAATTGAAAATGATAACAGCGGCAAAAGCTGTACATTTTCCCTCGTGTTCCTTTATTGCTGTAACACTTCTTTCCAGTTTGTTGCTTCCGTGGGTTTTATTAGCACATTTCAGTGGAGTAGATTTGCTCTGAAGTGATAAAAGCCGACTGTAATCAGAAAGCTTTATGTTATCTGCAGCAAACAATGGTAAATGCCACCTGAGAAGGGCTCTGTTCAATGCCTTCATTACTGTGATTAGTCTAAGACTCTAGAAGATAGCAACAAACTTCAAACTTGCTGATAATAGACTTTGTTAAGAACACAACAAGCACTGGACACCCTGCACCACAACCCAGTAAGGAGACAAGTCCACTCCGAGCGTGCCCGAGGTGTCCACCCAGAGCACCACACGGGGGAGAACTGATGCTTCAGTCCATCAAACCACTCACTCCAACTTGATTTAAGCACACGTGTAAAATACAGAGCAAACCCCTGTCCTTTGCTTGCCCCGGGAGGAGAGGGATTTGGCTGTGGCAGGGACCTGACGTTGATCCTCTGCAAGAGGGGGACATTGCTCCTGGTGATTAGCAGCTTTGAGATTAAGAGGTGTAACTACACTGTACTAAGAGATGCTACTTTTCATAAAAGTCTTTTTCTAACAGTGTTTGTTAAACAGGAAAGTTTGTCAAACAAGAAAGTTTTCTGCTACTTTTTTTTTTTCTTTGAAAGCCACAAACACTCCAGGTGGAAGTGTTACAGTGCTGGTTTACAGCAAACATGGTTTGGCTCTGGAGAAAAGAACCAACCACCACCAGAACAACTTTCTGGGCAGGCAGGCAGTCCAGCGAGGCAGCCTGGTGCTGTGTGCCAGCGATGGCAGAGCAGCCGGTGTCCAGCATGTGCCAGGGTGGCAGCCAGGGCTTGGCTGGGGAGCCCTGCCACCGAGGGGAAAGGTGACACAAGCCAGCTGGGCTGTCACTCTGCTTGGCCACACAGCAACCGTCCAGAGTAAAAATATTCTAATTTCCAGCAGGTAAAAAAAAAAAAGAAAAAAAGAAATTTGTGCCTAATTTCTAAATACAAAATATTTCTGTAGAACAGATAAAATCTCATTGAAATACCCCTTAGAAAAACAGCAGTCAAAGCTTTGTGGAGACAAATCTGTTCCGAGAGAAATATTCTGCTCAGGCTTAGCCACAAGCTGCTCCAAAGTGTCTCCCATTAAGCCCAGGAAAGAGCATTTGGCTTTGCAGCCAGAGCTGTCTGCACACAGAGCTGCAGGCTCCCGGCAGGTAGGCAGAGGGGCTGTGCCTACGTGTTAGGAATGGCCCACCACCCTCCCCCACCTACGCTGGCTTCCCAGCTCTGTTGACAAATGCAAAAAGGCAGAAATCTTAAATAGATCCGGGAAGAGCAATCCTGCCAAAAGGTTAGTTTTGAAGTGTTTGACATTTTCTACCAGAGCTGAGCAAATCATTTATCTGATTAATTTAGTTTCCTTTCCGTTCACAAGTTGTCCAGGAGCTGTTGCTGAGATTTGCTCAAATTCATTTGTTATCTCAAGTCCCTGCCTAGGTCTGCAGCTTGTTTATGGGCAGTTTGTTACAAGCAGACACAAAATTCTGAGCTGTGTTGATTGCTCTTGATTGGGTGGATGTGGCAGGATATTGTTTTAGCTCTGTCGGGGTGATCTAATTCTTTGAATTAGATTTCTGATGCGAATGCAAGCAAAATTATTTTTCTATAGCTAGTCTCTGCTGTTTGCCTATAGGTCACTGCAGCTGTGAACACTTCTGCCAGTTCCCAGAACTGCTCTTAACAGTCTCCACAGCCCAGCCTGCCCACGTACCCAGGGCCATGGGAGCACCATTTGGCTCTCTCTGCATCAACACAGAAACTTGAACAAGAAAGTTCCTAAAGAAAGCCCCCCCTTAAAGACTGTGAGCTGGTGGAGAACAGTGTAATCTGTTACCCAGTCTGATACTAGAAATAAACAGAGTTTGGATTTGAAAGTATTAAAGCAGAATAATATATATATATTTAAATAAATTCACATCTTTTGAGATGGAAAAAGTATTTTTATAACTCAGTCTTCTGCCACATTTTCACAACAAACACATCCTGCAGGTTCAAATGACAGGTTCAATTCCTACCCCAAACATATCACTTTCCATAACAAACTAGAAAGTAACAACACATGATAGGAGGAATTCCAGCCATAGACTTGTAGTCAGTATGACATCAAAGTGGGAATAACTAACCCAGGGTTTGCATAATTGAGATGTTATGTGCTTGGGCTGGAGGGCTCATCTCATTGTTCAAGACTCAGCAAATAATTTTATAAAATTACATCCATATTTTTTCTGCTTTGTAAGAATAATTTGAGTAACTTTGTTTATCCTTTCAGTAGGTCTTGGCATGTCTTGCTGATCTGTGCATTCCTCCAGCCTCGGCGCCCCAGCGTTTGGGTGTAGGAGAGTGTAGGCTGAGGTACTTTGTAATAAGAGACAGAAAGGAATGGGAATTTCTCATCTGTGGAAAATTCTGACATTTTGAAATAAATAACTATTGCAAAGCATGATGAACAGTCACACTTGTGAAGTTTTCTGCCAACGTTTTTGTCAGGAGTCTTGGTTCAGTGCCATCAAGACGTGTTTTTTCAATAAGCTCCAATCGCTTTCGTTTGGTAATGCTAAACCCAAACGAACAAAGTCCAAGCGAAAGCTGCAGACCTTTTAATTAAGATATGATAGATTATATAAACCCACTACACTGCCTGCATCCCAATGAGAGGGCGAGTGGAGCTGACAGAGTGGCAGCAGATTAAAAGCAGAAATGTCTTCCTTACTGAGAAGCAGAAGCGGAGGAGATGCCTCTGCCCCAGCTCCCTCCTGACCCCCAGCAGGCTGGGGGGAAACTGAGCCCTGAGCAAAGTCACTCTACAGACCCACTGCACCCAGCACTTGGGGCTCCTAAAACCAGTGCTGGTCCTCAATATGGAAAGATTGCCTCTACCTTACAGCACAGCTCTGCAGGCAGGCAAATGTTGCCCCAAATGAGGCTGTTTAAACATTTCCACCTTCAGCTGGGAACTGGGGATCCTCAGAGCTTCACAAAGAATCATTAGAAGGTAAATTCATCTTTTTCTTTTTTTTTTTTTCTCCCCCTCATCTTTTTTTTTTTTTTTTTAAAAGATCCCATTTCTTTCCTTCACTAACTGACATTTTTCATGCATTCCCAAGGAAATAATACACCACAGGCATTAAAACTTGGCAGCTTCCAAAGACATTCACAAGTACCCCCCTTTTACAGCATTAAATGGGACTTCACCCAGCGACAGGGCCTTTCTAGTGCAGCTGGTTTTATCTGAGGAGTGAAAGAGAAGGTGTTTCACGCTGCTCCAGCCATATGGGGAGGATTTCTGTGAAAAGCCACAGCTGGACTGACCCTATTGCAGTAACAAAAACTGCTCGTTGAACAAAAAAGCTCCCAGTAAGCACACAGTATATTACATACGCAGCATCTCTCCACCTGCTGTGCATTACTCTTCTGCTCTGTGATACTACTCTTATCAAGAAATCTCATATGAATTTTTTTATTGCTTGTGTAATAGCAATGGGGAAAGAAAAAAAGAATCCCTTGAAGACTCTGTTAGAGATGGATCAGAGCCTGTGGCAAAACCAAATCCACTAGGTATTTAAATAGTTTGGCATCTATCTTAAATCATATTCACATGAGGGTATAGAGAGGAGTGGCATTTATACTTCTTGAAATTGCCTGACATCTCTCATTATAAAAACCCTTGTCAGTTGATTATAACTTTGCCAAACCTTGGCAAAATTTGGGCTGAAATTTTCCTTGCTGTCCGTTTTCCTGGGACAGGTTTGTATCCAATTGCTTTGCTTTAAAACATCAGAAGATAGTCTTCCAAAGTCCAAAGCAAGAAATTCTACCTCTTCCTCTGCCACCACAGCAAGGAAATGTTGGGTTTTCTTTGTGTGTGTGGACTCTGTGACCATCTGTATGAACACCCTGAGGATCTGAATGCTAATGGTAGAGCACTAGCAAGAGCCCAAGTCATGGAGCAAGACCCTGGTGTAACAGGCAGACCACAAACTCTGAACACTACTTGCTTCTGATGATTTCTAGTCTAAACAGGGCACAAAAATGAGTGGGATTTTAAAAAAGCCATGTGTCAGTTACATGATTCTGAGTCAAAACGAGATTTCTTGCTGGTTGGTGGTGTGCAAGCCAGGGAATGACACGCTGCCTTCCCACCCCCTCCCTGCTTCCCTTCTCATCTCCCACTGCACAGGTGGATGGTGCAGAGCAAACATCACGAAGGACTTGGGAATTCAAACCCTTAGGAATTCAAGCTCTTCAACTTGTCCAACAGCAATTCTAATTTAAAATTTGGCCAGAGTTTGAAATTTATATGATTATAATGAAAGACATAGAAACAGGTTAAATCATAGAATGTTAGGGGTCGGAAGGGACCTAGAAAGAGCATCTAGTCCAACTCCCTGCCAGAGCAGGATCACCTAGACCAAGTCACATAGGAAAAATAAGGTTAAATATCCAAACCCAAAACATTTTGTTTTACTCTATTGGAATATTTTGTGTAGAAATATTTTTGTCCTGCTTAAAAAAAGAGGCAACAACAAAATAACCCAGAGCACTGCCTTCCTTTCTCTTCTTCTCCTTTCAGGTCCCCTAGCCTGTCTGACTCCCCCTGCTTGTTTCTAGAGTGGCTTTATCAATCTCTGCCTCTTTTCTTTGAAGTCCTCATTGCCTCCTAGTCGAGCACACTTTGAACAATAGTTCTCTAATTGCTCTTCAGAGAAGACTCCTGAACAATCTGGAAGGGCCCTCTAGCTGTTCCAGGGGAAAGGGACTTAATTTTTATTTTTTTTTTTAAGAAAAGGATTGTCTTTTAAGGCTGAAGCTGAATTGTTTGTCCAATATTCAGACTGGGAGCTATTTGTGCCTGTGACAGTCTTTTTATGCCGTGTACGTACAGCTCCTAGCACAAGACACATGGAGCCACAGCAGCTAGAGACCACTAGGAATAAAAAAAAAAATAAAATGATGCCACATTTTCCTTCAGCTGACCTTGGGATTGTTAAATTAGGGCACTGGAGAATATCTCGGGTGCAGTAAGTACTTTCTTTGATCAGGATCTCAAAGGACACCATGTCAAGCGGTGCTGCTCTACAACTGATCGGGGCAATCAATCAAGCACTCGCAGATTGAGAAGTGCCACTCGGGTGTCTGATCGCTGTCCTGGCTTCGTCTTTGTCTGACCTTCAAACTCGCCTGCTGACTGCTCAGAGGCAAAGTCACGTAGTGACGATCATTAGAATTTCTTGGTTAGGTGACCAAACCAAAAGAAGAGGTTTTCTGATGAGAAAACTGAAATGAACCATCTTTGAAACATTCTCTGAGATGGAAAAGTGGAGGAAAATTGCACCCTGATCAATTAAAAACCCCTCAGGCTGATTGATTTTGGAAAGCTCTATTTAATACCTGCATATTTAAGTTTAAATTTGATGAGCCTCGGCTTACACTGGAAGTGTTATTCTAAACAAATCCCTTTGTAGTATTAAACTTATTTATCCTAAGTATACAGAAATCTGCAATGAATTCCCTGACACCCATAAGAATTTGGTGCCCCCCCAGAAAGCTCCGAGACAAGGCAAATTTTGGCTCCAGAGGGCTCTGAAGAACCCTCTGCATTGGGAGTGTTTTTTCCCATTCCACTGGAGGTCAGTGCAGCATTACAGTTCTGCCTGCAACAAGCTGTCCTTTTTACTCTGATCTAGTGCTACAGCTAAACACAAACCCCTGTAGAGCTGTTTTTAAACTAGATTTGTATAGTAATAAATATGGGCTTAAGAACTGTGTTTTGTGGTTATATTTGGAACATCCTAGCAGGGATGTGAGAATCTAAACTTGTTTGGGTGTTATTTTTTTTTTTTCCCTTTTCCTTTTTTTTTTTTTTTTTTCTGTGGCAGTTGTTTATCAAGAGCTTAGCGTGTTGGTTTTTTTTTTTTTTGTGCAAAGTAAAATTACTTGGAATACCTAAGGAATGAATTTGGTGACATGTTTTCACAGCTCCAGAGAAAGCCTAGCTTCTAGGTCCAAGCCCACTAGAGGAGCAGAAATCAGTGTGGTCCAGCACACACCTCATGCACTCTGGGCCTCTGGACAACACTTTTTTTTTTTTACTATGGATTTAAATGTGAACTTGCTGAAGTCACTGCTTTCCTCTCTTTGCCTCCCTGTCTTTCTCCCCTTTCTGGTTGTAGGACATCCACACACTCCAGTCACTTCTCTTGACTGTGGCTTGTATGGAAGGAGGCAGATAGACCTGGGTGAGCTCCAAGTGATTCTCTTTGGGTTATGGCCCTCGAGTGGGTGAAACAATCTAAAAAGCTGCCAGATATACCTGAGGTAAATGGTTTGACATCAGTGCAGACAAGCTGTTGAGGCTGGGGGTGAGCCCTTAGGGCTTGCTGCAACCTGAGCATGGGGAACATGCTGCTCCTCCAGTGTGAGCACAGGGTGCCAGGCACATTGGATCTCCTGTCTCCTCATGTGGCTGTAGCACAGCAGATCCTCGAACCTACAGACCTGTTCTCCTACTGGTCATCAAAGACAGACCCTCTAAAATACAAAAGTAGAGAAGAAAGAAGGGAACTCTGGCCAGATCCAACTACAAGAATTTTGCACATGGGAAGCATTACAGGAGCAGGGTAGCAACACCAGGTAGACATCATCACAGTACAGAAAACTCTTAGACAAAGACTACAGAGACCCAACAATATGGTTATACCAGTGCTGGTTACACCAGCCAGTGACTGACATGGTTTAGTCCAGCCAGCAGATGTGCCAGCAAAATCCAGACAGCACCAACCAGGTGATACAGGACCGGGTCTACCTGACCTTGCCATGGCAGCAATGGGCTTGCTCAGCCATGTTAGAGCCCTGCCCAGAGGCAGTCTGCCTGCTGCCCAGGAGAGAAGAGGAAGAGGAAGGCTGGAGGATTCAGCCCATGTTCTGTCTGGGAGCAGCCAAGGCACAACCCACGTGCTTGATGCAAAAGCAGCAAGCAAAGAGCAAGATTTCTGCCCTTGGGGGGTCATCAGGCAGGTCCCCAATGCAGTTTTACTCTTTCTGTTCCAGGTAGTTTATTCCTGCTCATTGATTTATTTTTTCAGCTATATGGGCAAGAGAGTGTGTTAGGAGGGGCTGTGAACATCAGTTTCCCCCCACCCTCCTGAAGGGAGGTGGTGCAAGCTCACTTTGGCTGAACTGGCCAGGGTTTTTGGGTTTCAGTTTAATTCAAGGTACATTTAACTTAGTCAAAGCCATGTTGGCAGAGCACTAGATTAGACAGGCTTAACCTCTTTTATACACTCAAAACACAGATATTTCAAAACACACTGTTCAGACCATGGAGGATTTCTTGTCTTGGAGCAATCTCATAAAAGCAACGCTGACAGCTGTATCTGCTGGTTAATTTAAAACCCAGCTGGAACAAGACCTGGGCAAAATATTATTGTGAAGTGACTCTCATTCACTGCTGTTCCATTACCCAAGCAACAAGTTTTACCACAGGCTGCCCTCCCTGTGCCCTTGTACCCTGACTTAATTTCCCTCTTGGCTCCTGCAGTAATATACTCCTGCTCCAGCACATCGTGCCACCGTTCCCCCTCCTGCTCCCAGCCTGCTCTGCTTGGCTTGTTTTGCATACACAGACCCTGGTAGCCCCTCTGACCTTCCTGCTGGAGGGCTGTGTGATGCCTCAGAAAGGTTTCCTTTGCTCTGCTTTTGCCTGTGATTTTGCAGCTCCCTTCCATCCTCAGTCTCCCAGCTCACAAACAAGGACAGTGTCTCTGCCTGTGTTTTCCTGCCCAGCCCAGGGGCTTGGCTCACTCTGTTCTCTGTGCAGCTGGGTTTAGGGCTCTTTGGGGAGCCACCATCTGGGTTCCCAACTCATTCTTCACCCCTTCATTTACTGTCTCCCTGGATCTGTCTTACCTACCAGTGTCATATTTCCTCCATATAAAGGAACTTTGGTGAGTGAAACAGCTCACAGGTCTTTGCACTATTTTGTGTTCTAAACCCTAGGATTCCCATGTCTTTCTCATACCTTCATTCAGCAAAAAGCTCCTTATAGGCCAGAATTAGGAAATCTGGAAGCTTGGGTTTTCTTTTCAAGATTAGCAAGTCTTCCTCACAAGTAATTTTGCACAATATATGTTTTATACTTCTCTACCCCTTTCCATGGCATATTTTATGCTAATAGTTCCCTAAGTATTATTAATTAGTTTTTTTTTCTAAGAGAGAGAAAGTTCTTGAAAGTTAATTAAAAGTTGCATACAGTAATTGTGCAAAAGTAGCTTTTCCATTCTGAAAATTAAACCTTTATAATTAAAATCCGATATTCATTTAAAGATTCAAATGGGGTGTTTATTACTCATTTATTATTATTTATTTATTGCCACTTCAGAAGCGTAATTGCTCCAGCAGAGGGAAATCAATCCAGTCCCAATGCTGAGGTGCCCCCCTCTCTCCTGGCCCCTCTCTGGGAAATGGGACATTTCCATCATCCAGCTGATGTCACCCTGTTCAGGGGAATGATTGAATCCCCACTGGAGGGACAGGGACATGTGCCTGCACGTATCTTCATCTCCTGCACTAACAGCCTGTCACTTATTTTCCTCTCAAGATGTAAAAAATTTGTTGTCTTGTTATCTCAAGGATGGAATATAGATTTCAGAAGCTATCAGCTTCTCCTATTTGCCAGCAAGAGGCTACTTACTGTACATCCAAATAGCACCAAGGTTGCAAATCAAACCAGATACCAGCTCAGCAGAGATGGGGTTAAAGAAACATTATGGAAAGGGATCAGATGCTGCAGTAAATCCCAAGTGACTCCCTTTGCCAAAGAGTGGCTGTCAGTGGCATGTCTGGGTTCGTCTGGAGCAGCCCTGTAGCCCCTGGGCTCTGGGTGGGTGGAGAAGCTGCAACTGCACTAAAGTGAGACAACCCCCATGGCTGAGGCTCTGCTCCCGTCTTGTTTCCAGCACTCAGGTGGGAGGATGGACATGGGAGAAGGGTCAAAAGTTTTAAAGGTGACCCCTGTTTAGTTGTCAACTCTTGGGACACCATTTTCACAGAATGTTCAGGGCTGGAAGGGACCTCAAAAGATCATCAAGTCCAACTTCCCTGCCACAGCGGGGTCACCCAGGGCAGCCCACACAGGAACAGATCCAGGTGGGTTTAAATGTCTCCAGAGGAGACTCCACAACCTCCCTGGGCAGCCCATGCCAGGCTTTGTCACCCTGTGAAAAGATTTCTCCATGGTCACCCTCCCGTGTTCCAGCTGCACCCCCTGCCCTTTGTCCTGTCACTGGACATCACTGAGCAGAGCCTGGCTCCATCCTCCTGACACTCCCCTTTTCCCTACTTATCATTGGACATCAAGCCAAGAGGGAAGCTGGCTGTGTATGCTTAGGCACATCTTTAGAGTCCCTCAAAAATCCAAGCACAAAATCACATTGCTAAAATCCAAGCAGCCCAAGGCCAGTCAACCTCCACTAATTAACAGGGAGTAATAATTGTCTCCCCTTTTTGGCTCCAGAAGTGGCACAGTCTCAGTGGCAAAGTCACCCCTTCATGTACCCAGCAGGGTGGGAAGAAGCTTCCAATAGGACTTACTCGTGTGTTTCAGAGCTCAATGATAAATAGATATACATCATTATCATAAAGTTATTAATCATTGTGCTATGCTATTGTCACCCATTTCTCTTAGAACAGCTTTTGCCTCTGTAAAATGCGCAGCACACCAAAAAAAAACAAGAAAGCACAGTAATAACCAGCATATAATTAATAATTATCTATTGTTGTGATTATGTAACAAATGCATAATCAACACAGAACTTCTAGTGCTATGTTTAAGAAATGTCTGGTCCCCTCATGCACATCCTTGGGTCACAATGTTATTACAAGCTATTTTTCCTGAACAAGTATTTTGGGAGTACTAGAGACATAACGAGGAAGAAGCTTTGCTTAAAAGCCAAGAGGAGTCACTAGGAATTACCTAAACATTTTAAGAAGTGGAAACATTTAGGTCAAATGCAAGAGGAAAGGCTTTAGCAGCAGAGAGAGTGCTGTGAGCAAACAGAATGAGCTCCAGCAGTACAAGCATCACCAACAGAAATAATAGGAATAAACAAAATCCTTGTTGAATTAGCACAGAGGGAGATCTCGTCTGTCCTTGGGCTGGATGATATGATGGAACTTTTCTAATGATATTATTATTATTACAGAGCACTAGAGCAGCTCACTGAGTCCCTCATCAAGATAACAAGGGCTGTTACTAGGGGATGTGGATTACAGTGGAGACCCCACTTAAAGAGCTTACAGTCCAAACAGACAAGGCTTCTGAGGGGGGGCTGTTATCCCAGCACGGGGAAGCTCAGGGTTGCAGTGGTGCCTGGTCCAGGGAAGTGGGGTGCATCACCATGAGCACCAACTGCACCATCCTCCTCCTGGGGTGCCCCTTGGCAGCTTCCCCATGCAGCACAGGAGTCACCAGTGTCTGCTGCAGGCTTCAGAAAATGCTGGTTGTCACCTCTGCCTCAGGAAAGTGCCCTCCTCCCATCTTCCCTCTAAAAGGGAAAATGGGCTGAAACAGGCCGAAATAAGGCAATTGATAAGGCCAATTAGTGCAGACGTGTTTTGGCCCAAATCATGTCCTCTGGCTTGCTTAGTGCACTAGAAGCCCAGATATGTCGACTGAAACTTACTACTCCCAACTTTAGCTTTTTTAGAGCTGCATTTAGTCTTGTCTCCAGAAATACCTCCAGAGGCAACAGTTCATCCTAGAAATGGGCTGCAGAAGTGCTTGAGGACTTAACACCAGTTTTTGGACATCACATTTTAGGTCTGTTGAATTCCAGCCTTAAAATCCTTCCCTGTGTGATTCTGGAGAAGTCACTTAACAGCCCCAGACCTAAAATTTGGTGTTTGTCTCACCAAGGCTGATATTTCTAACTTTTGCAAGAGAGAAGAATCATTCCAGAATATTAACTACTGTGTAGCAAGGACTCTGATAAAGACGATTACAGAAATAAACCACCAGTTGATAACCAAATGCAAAAAAAAAAAAAAAAGAGAGAAATGATTATTCCCCCAGCACTATCTGTGTGCTCTGCACTGGTACATTTTAAGGCAATCTCAGCTGAAAAGATAAAGACATAGCCATCCTTATAAACAGGGATATTTCATTCAATAGATAGAAAGCTCTAAAGGGTTCCAGCTTTGCTGAAGCACTGAGACACTGAGAATTGAAAGAGGTGGGGAGAATTAATTAGACTTCTGATATTATCCTGGTAAATAAAAGTAATAAGAGAAGCTCTGAAAAGGAAGACCTGATTCATATTCAAACATTTACAGAATAAACAGCTGCTGATTCTCCTATCTAGCCCAGTCCTTATCCTTTAAGGCTGCAATAAGTGACCTCTTAATCCCAGGCAAAAGACTGCATGAGCATCTGGAATTGCAAAAGAAAGCGTATTTCCTTCACTAGTCCAATTTCCACTCGATTTCAATATAAAGTTGTTTGCATCTTTTTTTTTTTTTTTTTTTTTGGTTCCTACAGCAATGTGTGTTTGATGATGAGATTTTTGTGCATCTGAACAATTTTGCAGTCTGTCTATTTTTTTCTCCTCTAAATGAAGACATGCCTGACCTCCCTACAGCGAGCAGCAGTGCCGCAGTCCTCCAGCCTGGTGATATCTCCATTGTACTGGCCCTGCTCTTAAAGCACTTATAGCAATAATTTCTTGGCATGATGGACAGACTCAGCAATAACCTGATCCTGCAATGCACTGAATAAACACTTTAGCATTTAGTACATGGACACTAATGTGCTGGGAAGTAATTGCTTAGAGGTTCCCAGCTTCAATATAATAATGCAGGGATTGCATTTATACAGCATAGGAAAAGAAAAAATAAATTGTTATTGGCCAAACTTCCTCTCTCCCATTTTGATTAGTGCAGTAGAAGAGATGAAGGTAAACATGAGGTGACTACAGGTTACCAGATCCTTTGAGCACTGGGGCTGGATGTGGCTATGCTTAAGAAGTGGAAAAGTTCCATTGACTTCAGACCACTTTGATTCTACACCAGTGTTCTGAGAGAAATGCCTGACCATTAATATCCTCCTTTAAAATAGTGATGCTGAAACGAGTGAAAGATTAAAAAGCCTGTGCTAGCTTGGCAAAAAAAAAGTATCTTCTCCAGTAAATACATAAACATGCAGGCAGCAATTCCCCGGGTGAGCTGAGCTTAAAAAAAGCTCAGTGGAGTTAGCAGAAGTAGAATGAACTGTGTAAAAGCAGCAAAGTTTTGCATTTCCACTTATGCGAATAATTACTCCAACCCTCATCAACATTTCTCTGCTTAAATAGCATTTATAAATTAAAGACGCCTTAACTTTAAATGAAAACTAATTTAGGTATTTTCTTTATTATTAAAAACTTTTTCCCTGGACACTTTGGGCTCAAATGATTATGGAACAGTTTTGCTAATTTATTTTTTTTTTCCTTTGGCTTTTCCCCTTCTTAAGCACTGCAAATGACTCCTTAATGGCATGCAGAGTGTGGTTACCTCTAGGATACTGAAATGCTGTTTGAAAGCATTTTCTTTCTTAAATACTTGGTTTTAGAGCTACCAAAAAAAAAAAATATTCGGAGGACCAAAATAAAATAAAAAGAACAGCTTTCGCAATGTATTATTAATACCAATAAATGGGAGCTGGTGGATTTAAAAGCCAAGATGTAATACATTCTCCTGGAGCAGTGAGCCTTTAAACAAGTTCAAGTTACTGAGATTGTGTAGTAAAAAGGGGTAAAATGAAATCTCTTTTCAGATAGGATAATAAAGACCAGCTATATTAACATACCCTTCCCAGAAAGCACAAGCACAGAAGAAACATCAGCTGCTATTCTTTATGAACTTGGTTGTGGGGAGGTTGGCAAGTGACCTGCAGAACTTCACTGTTAACTCCCTGCTGCAGCCTGGCAGCATCCTGATGAAAACCTGTGAGGGGGAAGAGCTGTGGTGCTGCTCGGCTTGAGGGTGTCTCTGGGGAGGCATTTTCTCAACCCAGTGTCTCCTGTCTGAAGCCAGTACCAAGCCTCAGCTCGTGTTGGTGCTTTACTCCCACACCTCTCAGGGTCCAGTGCAGCACAGGACGAGATGGGGTGAGCACCTCGTAGGGATACCAGGGGTACCCCCAAGCCAAGGATCCTTCCTGCTGCCTCATTCTCCCCAGAATCAGGGTATCCTGCTCCTGTGCCCTGCCCCAAAGCCTGGCCTGGCACTGTCTCTCTACAGGGAAACTGAGCAGGAGGATCAGGGCACTGGGACATGTCAAAGACTTTGAATTAAACCTTGTTGAGCCTTCGCCAGCCTGCAAAGCTGTCAGAAGTACTAATCCAACGACGAGTGTGAGGAGAAGTTGTGCCAAGCCTGTGCAGAGGCAATACTGAAGGATGAAGGATGGCATAGAGTGAGGGAAGAAGATGCCAGTGATGGGATGGGGTTGGATGCCAGTGTTGAAGTGCAGCTCTTGGCTGAGCTGTCAGTCAGAGCAGCATGGCATGTTTTGCACTTAATATATCTGCTCAGTCACACCTTAAAATGCATATTCTCCCCCTTGCATCTTAGCAATTTGTTGCTCTCAGGTTTGTTAGATCAAATATCACTTACGACGTCTCTCTAAGAACTTCTTTTACTTTACCTTCTACAAATCCCCCCAGTATCTAAACAATTTTGTCTCCAGTAAAGACCAATACAGAAGTATTGGTGAGTTTCTCTGTGCTTTCTATACTCCTCTGAATTGCTGCCCCTCCTTGTGTCCCCTGGGAAGCTCAGAAGGGATGGACAGCTTCTAACACACTGTTCCTGTTGTCTATCTACAGCACTTTTTCTATGTATTTCCAGGCAGTCTTTCCTGTTTTCATAGAATCATGGAATTATAGAATGTTAGGGGTTGGAAGGGACCTCTGGAGATCGAATCCAACCTCCCCGCCAGAGCAGGGTCACCCAGGAACAGGTCCAGGTGTGTTTGGAAAGTCTCCAGAGCAGGAGACTCCACTGCCTCTCTGTGCAGCTGGTTCCAGGCTCTGTCACCCTCACAGGGAAGAATTTTCTCCTCATGTTGAAGTGGAATTCCCTGTGTTTTATCTTGTGACCATTCCCTCTCGTTCTAACACAAGGCACAGCTGAAAATGAGAAGTAGCCAGGCATTTATAATGACCAGTACAGACAAGCACTTGTGAAAACCTCATCTGTGATTGCCCAGGGAGCCTTGCTGCCCAGTCTGAGAAAAGGAAATCCATACGTTTGACTTCAAAAACCTTTTTGGTTAAGTTTCCTCATTTAAAAAGAAAAAAATATTATAATTATTATTATCATTATTTTTAAGATTTTTTTTTTTAAGTTGTGTCCTGCTGCTAGTTTCTGTTCTGATTCTTCCTCTGTCATGGGTGGGTGCAGTGCCAGGGCACTTGGTGGTGCTTACAGCAGAGGGTCAGCTGCAGCCACTTCTTCAGCAGCTTCCCAAGTTATTCAGCTGCATGGTAACAGCTCAACTGCAATGGTATGTCTGGAACTGCTCAAGGAAAGAGCATTTTAAAAGGTAAAGAAAGAAATGTAAGGAGAAAAAAAAAAAAGAGCAGAGCTAAGGCTGAGACAGTGTCAAAGAGATGGAATATACATCTCAGAGAAAATCTAAAAGCAGATCATTACCCAAAAAATACTAGCTGTAAGCAACAGTTTGCAGTGCAGAAGGAATATTTATCCATGGATGTTTTGATAGTCTTTCTATTTCTTTGGGCTTGCTTTCACTGAAGTGTAGTATTACTCAGAGGTTAGGACTGGAGGTTTGGAGGCAGCTGTAGGATGCTGGGGTCTCACGCTGAGTATGCCCTTGACAAGTGATGCTGTCTGACTCATTAACCCCACCGTGCATCAGGGATCAGGCATTGTTGTGCCAGGAGCTGCACACCCCCAAACAGAGAGTACTTGAGCCAAAGGGTTTGTACAGGCACGGGAATTAATTTGGATAACCAAAGACCAACTGTTGGGGATCACTCAAGGTCCCCTTGAGTATCTCCTAACAGTGGGTGCATTGAACAGGGTATTTACAGAGCACTCCCTCCCATGCTGCAACCCTCCAGCTTCCACCGGGGCTTTGCTGCTCAGGGGCCTCTTTGACCCAGAAAAGGTATTTTGTGTTTAAATGCAAGAGAGAGGCTGTGAATCTAAATTCTGTGCCATCTTTTCTCTGTGGCTGGCAAGCCTTATTCCTGTTTAGTTTAGCTCACTTTCAAGCAGATTAAACTAAACTGGTACACAGCACTCTTATTATAGAATAAGTGCTCACAGAGAGAGCTGTTCAGGAATAATTATTCCGATTTAAACATTTCTGAATAATTCTGTGTAACGGCAAGTTCCGAATGGAGAGACAGAAGGTTGATGTGGCATACAGATGGGGAGAGCCAAGGAGCCAAAATACAGCCTGGGAGTATTTGTGCTGGAGTCCCTGTTTTAAATGTTAACACAGCCAGTCAGGAACAGAAACACTGCAGGTGATCAATATGTTCAATGAAAACTAACACAATGATGGTGAAGTCTGACCGGTGCATACGCCCAGCTAACTCCTCCTCAACAAGACACATCGCAGAGCTTACTCCCCAAATAATTTAGCAAATAGGTTTGAATAATGAAAGCAATCCAGAAAAACCACCATCTGCTTATGGACAATTTGCAAACAGAAAAAAAAAAACAAACCCAGAAAAAAGAAGAAGAAAAAAAAAAAGTAGCAGCATTCTTTAATAAAACAATCTGTTATGAATTATTCACACAGCTCTAATTAACATTAGGATTCCTAATTTCTCCAGGCAGCCCCAGTGCAACAATACTTTGATTCCTCTGCATTTCCTTTCCAAGACCCTCTGAACACTTTGCAGACCCTCAGGAGGGCAGGGGATGATTTGCAGGCACAGCTGAGCACGGGTCATTCTGCAGCTTTCACTCATTCACACCCACGTGCATGGCAGCTTCTGCCCTTGCCATTGCCAATCGTTTTGGGTCCTGTTTGTACACTGATGCAAAAGAACTCTGCAGGTGAGTGCAAGGGGTGATTTGGAGCCTGCTCAAGTGTTACAGGGACACAAGATTTGCCCTTTCTATTCTCATTTGACAGTGGATTGCTTTAGCTTTAACTGCAAAACAATCACTGTAATGTCTAAGGTCCACATTTCCAAAGGTGTTTTGGTACCTGAGAAAACAAAATTGGTGCCTAAATTGCCATGGCACTGCAAGTCACTAATATAGATGGAAATAAATTCAGGAGTAAGTATTTTTTTTTTCCAATTTTTCTGGATACAAACCAAGTATACCTACCTACAGCCTTTTTACCACCACTTTACTACAAATGCAGAAGTCTCAATTAGTGACAAATCATCTCCTCTCACAATTCTTTTACTGAAGCAATAGTACCTTTTTAACTACAGTATTCCCAACAATGGAAGCTGCACATTTGCAGTCTGGAATTATGCAGTATAATGAGTTATGAGTCAGCATTACCCACTTATTATGGCAGGGGGATGGCTCCTATATTGCTATTTGAGCAGAGCAGATTTACACCCCAGCAAAACCCTAATGTGTAGAGAGCAGCGGTGTTAAAGTCAGCCTTAATTCCAGCTTCATGGAAGTTAAATGTTAGGGTTTTTCATTACAGACAAGTTGGGCTAAAAATGAATCCTCATTAACAGAATGCTGTGATATATGGTTACATCTTCCTTGTTGGCCAGAATGTACCGTCTCTGAATTTAGCTTAACAATTTCATATGGCATTTTCCTGCTTACTCCTCCTCCTTCACAGTTCAAGAATAGGAACAGCTCTTACGACTGAAGGACAGAAGTTGTTTTTCATTAAAGTATCATCGTTTAGAAAAAACAGCCCAATTCATCTCCTCACCCAACGTGTCATTAAACACACTCAGCATGCAACATCTTGGATGCCTCACAGGTGATGTCCCCAGACACCTTCAGAGCCAAGTTTGCTGCTTCTCTCTTCCCACAGACTCCTGGCTCCTCAGCACTTCCATGTTACCTTCTCATTTCCAAATCAAACACATCTTTATTAACCTCTGACTTTCCTAGGTAAATCTGGAGGTTTCCTCAGGGAAATAAAAACCAAAGCCTTGCCATGCTTTAAGAAATATTTGTAGCTGATAAAAAGGTAAGTACAATCTTGGTTTTGTAGCTCAAGGAGACAGGATCAGAAAACTTTATAACCTTGGGTAAGCCAAGCCACAGTGTACCTGAGGTAACAGCCTGGTGTCTAGCTATGAGTGTTTCAGCCTTATAATACACAACTGCCTGACAGGGAAGTTGAGATGATAAGTTCTGCAAGATAGGATGGAGCCTGAAGGTTATGATTTGTAACTATCAAAAGACCTATCCAGGTAATACTTTATTTGGAAACAGTATTTTTTTACCTCTTGGCAAATCTGGGACTCTATCCGTGCTGAGGACCTTGAGCACAGTGGTGATGTGAGCTAAATGGTCGGTACTAATTAAGCAAGAAAAGCCTCCCCAGAAGAGGCAGCATTAAAAAAACAAAACAGTTCAGGCATAAGCCTTTTCCCCCTGGGCTACCAGGAGATTGCATTCCAACCTCACCTGGAAATTATAACGATACAGAATAACTCTCCTTCCCTCCAGACTTACAAGAAGTAAGAGGGCAGAATGTAGCTGTCAAGGACAGTAACTATTTCAACACTGTCATCATCTTCATGGATATTTGGTACCATGTATGAAACAAGGGCAAGGGACTGACTGTGTGGCTGCTGCTGCTGCTGCTTTTGCATCTTGCTGAGATTCTGAGCAGTGGAATGTGCAAAGCCTCCATTTCCTCGTCTCTCGTCACAAGGAAGACAGAGAGTGAATTCAACATCTTAATGTTAGTACTCCTCAGCATTTCTAGCTGGGTGAGCCTTTAAAGCCTGGGCCATAGGGCTCTGGTCCACGTGCAGATGTTCCCTGGCTTCCCCTCCCCAGCTTTTCAGCTCCGCTCGCGGCGAGCGGGTCGGAGTTGCCTGGCTGAGCCCTGTATGAGCCTCTCCTCCTTGCTGAGCTGCTGTGGTAAATCAGGATTAAACTACAGTCTCTGCTGCACCATAAAAACCCTTTGCTCTTTAGCACCAGAAGAGGCAATCCCAGTCTCGGGCTCATCAGGAATGGTTTGCTCTTACAATGTTCCCTGACCTTAAGTGTCCCCATTGCCTCTCCTCCCCACCCTCACTCGCTGCATCCAGCCTTCTCCTCCGAGGACAAGGGATTATAGAAGGAAGTGTGGGGCTTTTTTTAAAATAGACAACAGTCCATAAATCCAGTTCTCCTGCCTGATCATCACTTCCCTCCATCTCCCTCTGGTACTGTCGGAAAGTGGCTCTTGGAACAACCTCTTAAAAATGTATTGTCGAGAAGAAGGGAAATTGTTCTGGGTGACAACAATACTGTACATATATTTGTATATTTATTCAGAAGATCAAATTGATAACAACAGGTCCCTTCATGCCTGCTGATTTATCTGCTGAACAGGTATCTGTGCCGTATGCACCGCGTGGCTATAACTGTCATGGCTGATATAGGGATAAGATGAATAACCTCTACAGATTTCAGGTACAAGTAGGAAAATGTAATCATAACTCACTTTAGAACCAAGTGATACATATTTATACTTTGCCTATCACAGCCTAGCAAGCTTTTCCCTTTTATTTTGCATTCATGGACCCGTGATGCACATCAATCTTTTTTTCAGTTTGTTAATATTGTTGTCACTCAGCTGAAATTTATCGTCACATGACTTACGACCGGGAGACAGTTTCATCTGAGGAACATTCTCGTAATTTCCCATATTCAAATTTCCTCTCCCAGCTTGACACTGCCTCCCAAAACCTGATACTTTGCTGGGTTCAAAACTGCTCTGTTTTTTTTCCTCCCAACTAATAGCAGTAAATGTCATAACTATTTATAAAGTGAACAAGAACAGAAGTCAAATAGTAAAATAAAATGGATCTAAGATCTTAATCATCCCCATAGGAAATAAGGGACGGGCTCAAAAGCCCACAGCTGACTTTTCTTGGGAGACCTGGCTTTAGAGGACCCTCTTTGGATCGTGATTGTCTTCTCCATGATAAAAAGAGTAGAAATGACTCAATGCAGCAGCCCCATGCAAAGGCAGCCAGGGAAGCAGCTTTGCCCACTTTAGACAAAAACTCTTTCTAGGGCTTAAAAGGCCTCCTGCCCTTCCAGTCTACCTTTGCTTCCTCTGGATTCCATACCATCAGCAAAGAAGCAGCAGGGCCACCTTCCCCAAAGACTGCCTGTGGGGCTACAGCTCCATCACCACAGCTGAGCTGGCTGGTTGGGGCTCTCTGCACCTATGTGCATTTGGGGGTGGGGGTTACCCCGAGCAGGACCAGCTCTGCTGGGCAAGGTGAGGCCACATCTCCTGTGCCAGCCCCAGCTCCTGCACCTCACACCAGAGGCAGGGTAGTTGCAGAAAAGTCAAACTTTGCTGAGGGAAGAATTTAACTTTTCTTTCTTTCAATCTTTTTTTAGCAATCATAAATATTTATTAAGAGCCTGTCAGTCATTTTTAGGGTTTCTGACTGAGTGTGTCACAAGAGAAGGGCTTTTATGAGGATTTATAGTAAATTGCAGTAAATTGTATTCCTGTCAGGGAGCACAGAGGAGTTACAGGATGTCAGGGGAAAGCAAGCAACCTCCTCAGGATGGCAAGGATGCTGTGGGGTGAATCTGTCCCTGCCCCAGGGGTCATCACGAAGCCTGTGCACTTCTCAAGTGTCATTTCAGACCTCAGACTTCAGCCAGGCATGGTCAGGAGAAACTCCCTCTTCTTGGGCAGAAGTCACAGCAAACAGACCTAGTCTAACAGGTCAATTGCTTCACATGATGTCTCCACGGCAAGATGCTACCTTCTGGACAAAACTGCAGTGCACACCAGTGTCAGGCATTCTACCCAACTCTAACACTCCTTAACTGCATCCCAACAGGGAAACAGTCCTGAATTCTCACACCTGAGGGATGTAAAAGGGGGCCTGGGACTTCAGTGCAACCATAAGCATGAAAGAGACACATCTTAAACAAAGCTAATGAGGACAGAGCCAGAGCAGGTTATCAGAGTACATTATTGCAACTATCTGTTGTAAAATGGGAGCAGGAGAAAGAGGCTGCTACGAGCCCACACTCCACCAAGCCATGCTGTGAGATGGTTGTCACTCGAGTCCTTTGCCCTCAAAAAAACAAATAAAAAACCCCAAAACAAACAAACCCAACAAGGTTTTCACAATAATTCCTCAAGAGCTATATTGAGTACAGTCATTGCACTTACATCTGTTTCCCCATCACATTGTCACTTGCAGAAAACAAAAGCAGGGTAAGGATAGCAACATTAACCTGCTCCTGGTATCATAACCAAACACTCTCTCCACAGTCTACATCCTAGCTGTGCTAAAAGTTAAACTTTTTTTCTCGCTGTCTCTCAGCATCTCAATCCTAGCAACTTTAAAACAAATGAAAAAGTACAAAAATTTTTAAGCCTGCCACAATTCCATCTGATGTTGCTG
This sequence comes from Corythornis vintsioides, assembly GCA_025447755.1. NCBI lineage: Eukaryota > Metazoa > Chordata > Aves > Coraciiformes > Alcedinidae > Corythornis > Corythornis vintsioides. The sequence continues at coordinate 209,210 of JAOEGS010011497.1, read as the reverse complement.
CATCATTAGGAATACAAAAGATTAAGATGAAAACTGATGGCACCCCAACACTGAAACAAATCCTCCATGGATCACAGCATATTAACCTGAAAGCTCCTGATTGCATTATCCTACCAGCTCCAGAGCCATGCTATTATTCTTTGGCTGATTCTATCACTTCATATTTTGCTCATTAAAGTGGGAGAAGAATGTCAAGATCACATTTTGCCCAACAAGAAAGAAGTGTGAGGATGGGAAGTGCTTTTGCATTAATTGAATCAAGGATGACAGTGCAAGCAGCTTTGAGCCCCATAAATCTAGACAGGCTCTTGTCAGATAAAGTATCAATGCGCTTTATCAAACTTTGTCCATAGATTTATAGAGTGCTCAGACCACAGATCTGTAGCTCCTCAATGTAATCACTTCAGCATTTTCTAGCTATGCCACCAACCTCCATGAGAAATAATGGAATTTATTGACAGAGAAGCAGGCGCTGCAATTTTGCTGCTGTTTAGAAAAATTGCCCATCAATGAGGTGTCGGTGGAGAAAGACAAAAGATATTACAGTAAGATGACTATCTCCTGACTCCTGCTGAATTGGTAGATGAGCCATTAGCTCCCATGGACAGAAAGGAGCAGCCACTCTTCCAGAGAACTGCCCTGGCTTTTACTTACAGATTGTACTGCTCCAAGACAACAAAAACAAAATCAAACCCCAAAACATAGACTAGTTCCAGTCTGTACTTCAGTCACAGGCTGCAAGTCAGAAGTCTGCATTTAGTGCTGTTTTGGTTCAGCTGTCACAATATTTAACCTGCTAATAATACAGGCCTGACTTTGCACAATTCCTGTTCACATTTCACTGTCAATTAAAGTGTGTAACTACCACTGATCACAGTAGGTAAATGAGTATTGTTCTTCCTCTCAGCACGAGGAGATAAGGAGCATGTGAGTTTGGGAAAGACTGTTGAAATAAGGTTTAATATAATATCTTTCTCTGAGTTGCTCTAAGTCCTCCAACTTCTTGTTTGGTTTCAGGAAGGAAGCAGAGGATTCTTGCCAGGAACTCTTAACCAAACAGGGTTTACATTTATTGCAGGGAGTGGGAATACATGTTCATATTGCATCAATTTATAATGCACTGTGTGTCTTGGAGCATCCTTTTCAGAGGTGGCTGCATGAGCTGGAGCGTGGTCTAATGCTTTGTGAACAGGACTTCTGGGTCTTGCTGTGATAAAAGGGACTGCAGTATGGGACAGTGAGTGTTTTCCAATTGGCTTCAGATCACCTTGATTCCAGCAATTAGTATGACCACCCTCTGTCTTGACTGTTCTCTAAGAGCGCTCAAACTATCTCAAAATCTTTTCTTAAGAAATTTCTATTTTCCACCTGCCAACACCTGAAAATATTTTATGATTGAATGACAGTTAAGAGCCTAAGCCAGATGATGAGCCCCCCTTGCAACACACCTATGTTTCTGTTGAAAAGTCCTAATCATGTCATCAACAGATAATGGTGTGAATTGTCTCCCACCGGGTTCTATTAATCCTCCTTCCCTCAGCATACTTTGATGCCTATTACTGCTCCAACTGTTACTGCGAGGTGCTCAAATAGATCCATGGACTACAGCTCTGCTGCTGTATGAACACCTTGGGACTCCAGACAAGAAACTTGCTCCTTTATTTCCAGAGATACAGAGTTGAGGCATATGGACTGGAAGGCACACCTGGCAAGTAGGCACATCTTGTCCCTCATTCTCCCTTGACAGTGACAGCAAGACAGCATCACTTGCTCATTAAATGCCATTTCATTCTGGTACCAAAGCACTTTGTGGGAGCCAAAGGAGTGGGAATGAGTTCATTCCTGAGCTAGAGTAGCTCAGGCCCCAAATGAAATCAGGGCTCTGTTGCTCTGGGCAAGATACACACAGAAATACTGCCTGGCCTCAAGCATGCACTGTTCAAGCACATGAAGGGAAGGTGGACAGGGAAGCAGAAATCCTGAAGTATGAAGTGACTTGCCTCAGGCTGCAGAGAAGGTCAGTGGCAGAGGCAGAGCCCAAGGAGCTTTCTAAATGCTATTGCTGAGAGCAGAGACCTTGACCTAAGAGATAATCAAGAATGAAGTATAATCAGTCTCAAGCCTGTGTCTCTGGGCTAGGATGAATTCCTTCCTTTGATGTGACATTTTCAATTGCACGGAACTCCCGGCCTTCTCACTGTGCCTCGGTGACCCTTAGGGGACAAAGGGGGTTACACAGTAAAGGGCAGCCCAAGCAACAAGAGACAGGCTGAGAAATAAAGTACTGGAACAAAGCATCATGGTTTTCTAGTGTCAGCAAAGCCCCAAATTCCAGCCCAGCCACACACAAGACGTTCAGTCAGAGGCAATAAGGAGCAACGAGGACCATTGCGTAACGCTGTCACGAAGCGGGACAGGTACATACCCCAGAGGGGACTAATTTCAGGCAGAAGGCTCCTGTTGGAAGAGGATGACTGGCTTGTAACACCCCTGCAACATGAACATTTCCCAGTTGCGAAGCTATTTGGAAGCACACCCTTCAAATCTTGTCCTGGCACTGTAGGATGTCGTGCTTGAAAAGACATCGTGCAGCCGAGGGTGGGAGTGCTGCTCAGTATCTCCAAGGGAGAACCTGTTCTCACAAGAGTTCCAATCAAACTGAATAAACCCAAGGTTCAGACAACTCACACACAATCAAACCCCCTGTATGTAAGGACAAGGCACATCCTACATGCCTCCTGAAGCTGATCTGGATGTAGTGTCCTCCCGTGACACTGCTGTGCTGTCCTTTCCTAGTTCTGCCCTAAGGAGATGGACAGATCTTCATCAGCTGTTATTAAAAACAGCTATGGACCTGCTCAGGTGAGCTGTTATACCTGAGTGTACAAGCACTGTCTTCATGTCCCTGCATGGCACTGGTGAAACATCTCGTGGACAGTCACCACCACAGTGAAGCAGTGGCAGGACCCAGCTATGGAGACAGCAGCACCTGATGTGCACTCAGCCACTGCCACAGTCTGGCTGCACCAGGATTTCCAGAGTGCTCCTTTAAAGCAACGATTTTGTCTCTACTCATCTCAGCAGCTGTTTCCCATTGGGACACACTACCTGTGCTTTCCCCACCTGGATTATCCTGGCTTCTCGTGCCTCAGCCAGCAGAAAGACCAGTGTTATGTACTCTGGCTTGGAAAGAAACTGGCAGTTAATGAGCCACAAGCTCAGTTGAGTTATAATGTGAACCACTAATCCTGCTCAACCAATGTGCACTTGGCTACTGGGAAAAGATACAGCTGAACCCCTGGATGTTTGTTCCTGCAAGGATATCCAGGCACCTATTCTAATTTTATTCTGGTCAGAATGCTTCATCTCTCCTCCACTTGGTGACAGTGAACAAAAGAGTTGTTCCTACTTTACACCTCCTATGACCTTGCTGAGTGGCCCTGTGTAACCAGCACAGCTTTGCCTCTCTTTTTCCCCATCTGTAAAGACATTGCTGGGGATGCTGGTGTGTGCAGTGCCACGCTGTGCAGCCTGCCAATGAAATATAGTCATGATGATGTTTAGCAAATGAAACAAGGAGATAAGATGTGTGCTGGGGAGAAGCACAGAGAGAAACATCAGAGAACAAATTAACAAAGGCCTGACATGACAATGAGATGTCGAGAGTTTGGTGCCAGATAGGAGATTGGAATATGGTTCCAGACAGTGGTGAGTTAATGCTGCTCTCTTTTGGTTCCTGAGATCTGTATTGTCCTTGTCAAAGAAACCACAGTCACAGCTGCTTCCCCTGTGGATAGCTGAAATGAGGAAATCAAGTCCCAAGAAAAAGTGGAGAACGTTCTTCCTGAGACATTGTTAGCCCAGCACAACACCACAAAGCTGGACAAGCATCAAATGAGAAACTGTGCTGCATATCTCTACAGGATTAAAGTGCCTTAAAAGAAGGAATGGCCCACTCCTGTCCTTTCATTAGCCCAAAATTCACTGAATAAATACATTAATGGGAAGAGGATGTGCAATAGGAGTTAATTTCTTGATTTAGCTACAGCGTGTAGCTGCTTCTCAGGCATAAAGGGCTCACAATGCAGACACCAGAGCACATATTGCAAAGAGAATATGAGCAGCACTTCCAGGCACACGTACAAATGCACTCAAACATGCAGTAGCTTCCTCCTGCTTTGTCATGACCTTGAATTAATTCTTACATTAACTGTGCACTACTTTACAACTAGTCTAGGCTCTTAAAAGATTTGCACCTAGCTGACTGGGGCTTATTATGTGCTTCCTAAACCTTTCCCATGCCTGAAATTACCATCTGGGTCTGTCCATCACTGTGCCCAGAGAATTGCAAATACCCAGAACGCTTCTTGCCTGGCTCTGTTTCAGCATAAATTGGGGTTAAACATGATCCAAACAAAACAAGAATGGTGCAGAGGTCACTGGTTGTGATGGTACAGAGAGGTTTGCTTTGGAAGACAGTTGATACTGGAACACTATCCAAAAGCCAAGGTTCCTTTCAACTTAATTTGTGGGTTTGTAGCAGTAGAGGTGAGTTGTTGCCACCCTTGACAGTTTTATTCAACAATCGATGTATAGTCCTTGGAAATTAAATAATGAGCATCACTGATGTCTTGTATTTATTCTTAAGGGTACGAGAGGGGACACGAGCCATCATTTAGTGGAGAAGCAGAGTGATTTCTATAATCAGAGACATGGGTAGAAACAACTTGATCCTCTAATGGGGTAGGAAATGCCCAGAGCTTGACCAGGACAGATCTCTCATCTAAAAGAAAACTGGCAGCTCGGCAGGACAGCTGTGAGGGGCATCTCTGTGCTCAGTTTTGCTGGAAAGAGGCTGCATAACACATTACAGTGATGTTAAAAAATGGAGCATTAACATCTTGGCCAGTGAAAAGCTCTGGACCTCCTCTCACAGAGGTTCTGGATCAACCTGGTGTTGGCAGACTAGCGTGTAAACTGGTGTTCATAGAAAGAAAACCAGGCAGAGTAGGGTGCTCTGAGCTCTCCATGGGGTCTGATCTCTAATGTGAAATAAACATCTCCGGAGTCAAACACAACTTCTCTAACTTTAACTCAACTGAGTATGAAAACATCTGACAATTCCCTTTACCTATATTACATGGTTCTGGGAGAAATTTTATCTTGCCACCAATTAACCATCCAAATCTGGAGAATAAACCTGGTAGTGAATTTTGCTTTCTGTCTGTGAGGCTGTGTTCTTCCACTGCATGCTATGGGTCTCTCTGATACTCCAAAGAAGAATAATGGACTCATGGTATTTGTTCTCATGTCCATGACATTACAGCATTCCAGATGAAACATCCACACAGGCCAGTGAGGAGTGAGGTGGAAAAGGAAGGCTGATAATCACAACCAAAGAGGGGGAACAGAGGTAGAATTCAGAAGCTGCAAACTGGCTAATATTAATAAAGGGATGTTAATGAGTGAAGAGGACTGACCCTTTCATCCTAAGTCAGTGACAGTTTCATACTGTCTTAGAGTGCACATCGAGTAGACTTGGTCTCCTGATCAATAGAGAGACATGGATTAAAGCAGAGCTATTTCCATTAAAAATTAAGATAAAAAAAAAAAAAAGAAAAAAGAAAAAAGAAAAAAAGGACATGACTATCAGGGGGATTGGATGGCTCAGGGGTCTGTTAATAGGATAGAGTGTTGTTCACATTTCAAGGTCTCTGGTCTGATTACAGATCAGGTCAATAGGGAGAGTGAAAGCCATTGCGTTTAATGGCTGCTTAGTGATGGATGTGAAATGAATTGATGGTCTCAATCCAGCTCAGAGCAGACTTCACAAAAATACCTTAACCCATCTTGCCTTTTTTTTTTTTTAAATAGAAATACAGAGATCTGAGGAAGGAAAAAAAACTGAGATTAAAGTACCCAACTGGGGCATCTTTTGTCTGTTCCAACTCCTGCTTTACAATTCCTCTCAGCTCTGGCAAGTCACCTGGCTCCTAAGTCTCAGTTCTCTTGATGCCAAACAGAGATGACATCTGACTACTTTTTATTAAGACATAAACACCTAACGTTGAGGCCCAGGACATGGCAGGCTTGGGTACCCCTTACATCCCAAGGGGATCCATGTCTCACATGCCCCTCTGCTTTCAGAGACCACCCCTCTGCCTGGAGGTCAGGCAGCAGAAATATGTTCCTGGATGAAGTTTTAGAAAGCCTCAGTCCTCAAGGCCATCAATCAGTCACCTTTCTCAAGCACTAAATTAATTTAAGGGAGGGAAAAATAAAAAAGTAGAGCAAAGAAAGAACTAGATTTTATAATATGGGAAGACTGCGAGTGGGAGTCTGCCTCTGAAGCACCTACAAGAGAATCTAATCAAGGCATTTACTATAAACAGAGAAAATCGATCACAGAACATTTTTAACATTTAAAACATGTCTCTGTTTGGACAGCTGAGACATCCCATTACTGTGAATGACACTGCTGGATCAAGGGTCTACACAATTTGAGAGAGCTGTAAATCATCCCCAGACCTTCGGGCACACAAACACTTACAGAATTGCTTTAAATTATTTGTAAATAATGGACCAAATCCATTCGTGGGCACAGAGAGGCTGTCTGCCACTGGCATCAGGGGGAACTGCATCGCCTCGCTCCAAGGCTGGGCTGCTGCATGTGGGGGGCCAGGTACTGGTGTGGTGCAGGGGGAATCTGAAGGTGACACCTGCCTTAGACCCTGCAGAGCTGCTCAGCAGAGCACGAGCTGATGGGCAGGAGTTGTACAAACACATGGCCGACAGACAGGGGTGTAAATGCAAGCAGGGGCAGCCAGCAGCTGCTGTGTATTTTTGCACCCTTGGGAGATACTTATCTTGTCCAAAGCTTTGACGAGCCAAATGTAATGATAACAGAGCAGAGAATAATTTACAGGCTGATAAATGAGGGTGAGTGTGAGGGCATAGAAGAGTTGGCTTACACTAACACGGGTGGCCTCTTCATTCACTGAACGCCAACCTAGGATCATGCTGGAAGCAGCTGGTGCCTCCCATGCTCCCTGGTATTAGGTTGACACAGTTTAAATTATCACAATAATTAAAAAGCAAAAAAAATCCAACCAACCAACCAACAACCAGCAATAAAAAAAACCCAAACAAAACCAAGGAACAAAACAACAGGTGCAAACATGGGAGGGTCTATGTAAACATAAAGTGTTTCACAGTGGGGGTGACAGGAACTGGTACAGCCTGAACAGGTTGATTGTGGAGTCCCTCTCTGGAGACATTCAAACCCACCTGGACACATTGCTGTGTGACCTGATCTAGGCAGGGGGGTTGGGCTAGATGAACTTTTGAGGTCCATTCCAACCCCTACCATTCTTTAAAAAAAAACCAAACTCAAACTAAAAGACACTGGGCTAGTGCTGCTCTCACAGCACTTTATCTGCAAGGTCAGCATCACTGTCAGAGTTCCACAAATGGGGAATGGCAAGATGATGCATCTTGAACAATCATCCAGCAGGACATACGGGGAGCAAACCCAGGTCTCCTGACTACACTGCTGACAGGGCCACCCTCCCTGGAGTTTTTCTGGAATAAAAGCATTACTTAGAGGCTAAGTTATGACCTTCTGCAGGTGAAAGGGTCAGGATCTCAGGAGCTACCTACTCATGCAGCCAAAACAAAAGTCAATGACGCTGTGCTCTGCAAGCACCAGCATCAGCGACCTTGGTCTGACATCTCCAGGGTGAAGGATCAAAAAATGGGCTGCATCTTGGTAGGAGCTGTGACTTGAGGCAAAGCCTTTAATTTTTGAAGACACAGTCTGTGTCCCATCTAGACAGATCCAACAGGAGCCAGTGGTGAGACTCCACAGCCTGGCCCTCACATTGTTGACCATACCTTGAAGTTTCAAACTAGAGCTCTTAATACCAGTATGTCAGAACGTGAGGCAGGAGGGATCAGTTGGGTTACCCTATGCTGGATTTGTGTCCTCCCCTTGGCTCATTACTGCTACTGGCAGTCAGTCCCTCCAGGCTCAATGAGAGTCACACAAGCAGTAATTTAACAGGCTGCTGTTACCAATGTCTCTCATGTCCAGGTCTGTCATCTCAACAGAAGCTGGGCTATGGAAAGCCTTATTAGAGAGGATTTTAATAAAGGGCTGATTTGTAAACACACATGACCTCATTGGTAGTGCAGGGAACACAGGCTCTCACCCCTCTGCTGTACTTGAAACAGGCCATTGGCTGAGACATCACCCTCAGAAATCTCAGTGGAGCTTCCAGAACGTTTCCTGCAGACTTGCTATTGAAACAGAACAAATGCATCCCTGGATGTGTTTAGGGGAGGTTTAGATGTGGTGCTGGGGGATGTGGTTTAGGGGTGAACTTTATAGAGTAGGGTTGATGGTTGGACTCCATGATCCCAAGGGTCTTTTCTAACCTGAATGATTTCATGATTCCCTATGATTCTAAATGGTTGGATGACTTTATAAAATCTCTCTAGAGTTTCCTGGCGATGCTCTATAGACAATGCTTGCAAGCAGAAAGGGCAATAACAAATTCCTGTTCCCTCTCAGCTTTCCTGTGGTTGCTGCCAAAGATGGAGGCAGCTCTCCCTCTGTGGGGAGCCCGTGAAGTGTCTCTGAATCTGAGATACCTCAAACATCTGCGAAGAGCATTTATGGATTTGTATTTGTACATTTGAAAAGCAAACTCCAGAATTGATATTAAATAATTAAAAGGCTTTTTTTTTTTTCTTCTGTAAAAATATTAAAAGGGCCATATTCTAGCCTGAGTGATATCCCAGGCAATCTTACTGCACATCCCTGAGATTGCACTGAGGAGGTATAAACCAGCAGAGGATCTGACCTGCTGTATTTTTACCTTCTGGTTGAAATCAATACAAAATTCTCTCTCCTTTTATTTTTTTTTTTTTTTTAAGTGCAGAGGCTAAACCATGTGATAAACAAAATACACGTACTTGACACTGTAAAATCCAAACCTGAAAGGTAGATAGTGTCCCCGTTCCAGTGTTCAAAAGCCCTTTCTGCACCAAAATATTATCTTAACATAGTTTACTAAATTGCAAAGCCCAGGATTACAGAGACCAGAATAACAAGGCCTTCAAACCAGTCTCTCCAGTGACAGCAGCAGAGCGCTGACCTGCACTGGTTCTCTATGTGCTGCTCCTGCCTGCAGGGCAGGTGAAGAATTCTTCTTCATAGCAACTCTGACCGTTTGTTATTTAAGGACTGACTAACTCTGCATTAGGTTGTCTGAACACTAATAAAATGCCATCCACAGTATCTCAGCTCTTGGTCCAAATAAATTCTGGTGGGCTGTTAAAATTAGCATAACATTCATTTGGGAAGTTATAAATAAAGTGGAAAGGATGTGTCTCTTCCCTTGGTTCCAGAAGATAAACACAACATCATCACTGGATTGCTACCAAAGGCACATGTATGGATCACAGGGTGGATGAACCACTCTGCTGATGCAGCTTCACAGTGCTGTCATAGAATCACCCTGGTTGGAAAAGATCATCAAGTCCAACTGCTAACCCAGGATTACCAAGTCACCACTAAACCATGTCCCTCAGCTCCACAACTTCCAAATCCCTCCAGGGATGGGGACTCCACCACTTCCCTGGGCAGCCTGAGCCAGGCCTGGACAACCTTTTTGTCACTGCACCTGTGACTAGCCCAGATATGGTGATGGAGAAGAAAGACAACAACCTGCCAGGACAGCTCACCCCACCTGCCATTCACACCCTTCTCTCCTAGCAGGGCCAACAGCACCTTCCCTCCCAGGCTGCCAATACCAACGAGCACAGGTGGCCCTGGGGGAGGTGACAAGCAGCACTGCTGCTGGAGTCATGACTGGAGTGTGGCAGCAGCTTGGATCCCCTGCCAGGAGCAAAATCTTGTAGAGAAGACAGCCTGCTTCCAACCATGCCCCCTCACAGGGATTCCCCAGTGAAGAACCTGCAGATTGCTGGCTGCACATGCAAGAGCAGAGTGAACACACTCTGCATGCTCAGTAATTCTAGAGCTCTCTGGGAGAGCTGGGCAGGCAGCAGAGGCGAGTTTTTCAGGGAGAAATTATCCTTTTCTAACTCTGTTTGGAAGGGAACGACTCACCTTGTAATAAAGGCTGGGCTCCTCTGATTTATGGTAAAGACCCATCTTAGTTCTATAGCTGCAGCTCAGAGTTCTCCCAACAATCAGAAAACATTGCAGTTATTTTTAATTTCTGCCTAGGGAAATGTTTTCTAGGGAGAAAAAAACCAAACCAAAACCAAAAATCCACACATATACACAAAGAAAAAAGAAAATAAATATTTGTAAAATAAATTGTCCTGTTGCAGTGATGGTGAAAACCAAAGATGGCTCATTTCTGTGCAGAGAAACTGTGCCATGTGTTTCTTGCCACAGGGAATCGAGTTGCCAGTGAACAGCTGGCTAAGTTAGTTGGTACTAGTGCTACACACACTCCTGCTGATGGAAAACCTTATATGGCCTCGTGCAAGGAATTGCAGGTGACCTTGTTACACTTCCAAGCACGTGGGAAAAGGCCACTCCTGCAGGCTGCTGGTTACAGCCCAGAGGAGGAAGAGTCCTCAGAGCTAGAGCTGGCACAGCTCAGTGGAAGTCAAGAGAGGGATGCTACTGCAAGCAAGTGTCTGACTTCACAAAGCCAGCAAGAAGAACTGCAGATGAGTGTAAGTGCTTCCAGAACACCAGCACAGACCAGGTTAGGCCTGTGCAACCCTCGTGACAGACCCATGGATGCATCAGTGGAAGTGAAGGTGGATGGTGGGTGATGCTCCTTGGGTGAGTCATGTGGGAAAAGGCATCATTTACTGCAGAGCCTCTAAACACATGGTTGGCAGTAGGGTATAAAGTGACCTGGAGTGTTGACAAAGGGAAGTGGGATCATACGGCGAAGCTGTAATTGTTATTAATTATCTATTACCAGATTAGAGGTACATTAGTGACCTGCACCACTTATCCAGTGCACTAAACCACACAAAAGGTTCTCGCAACATAATAAGGTTAAAGCAATAATGAAGTGGTACAGGAAGGTGACACAGCACAGCACAGCACTGGGGGGGCAGGCGGGCTCCTGGAAGAGCACTTCAGCTGAATAACAGGAGCTCTGTGGAAGTGAACCAGGTTACATCATGGAGATGGGATGGGAAGAAGGAGCCATACAAATAATTGCTTGCAAACATACCTAGCATTTTCTGTAGGTGATGCTCGGGGTTATGAGAATAAGACTGGAGCTAATCAAACTCCTCTGAATGCTGCCATTAATTTCTGCAGCTGAACTCAAGCTGCAGAACTTGCTAAAGCAGGAGGTCATTAAAACGGATAGTGAGTTAGGATAAAATGAGAGGGACTGGCACTTGACTGAACCTTGATCACTACAGGGGCTTAAGAAGATGCTTGTCTCCCTCAGTAAGGATTTGCTGAGAACATGGCAGAGAAAAGCACCAGTCCAACCATTGCCACTGTTACACAGCTCGGGGCTGCAGCTGTCAGATGCCAACCTGGCCATCAGCCCCACGGCTCAGCAGAGGCTGCCCCTGGGTTTGCCTTTTTCCCGGTTGGGAAATGCCACCTTCCCCTTCCTCTGCACCCCCCAAAGGGAGCTTCCAAGTTTTGTTTGATAGCACTGCTGGGCTCCTGCCCAGAGATCCCCCTCCCCACACAGGAAAGCTCAGTTCTGCCACCCAAGAGCTGACAGTGGAGCATCTCCAATGAGCTCAACTTGTCCTCCTGAGCTGCCTTCCTGGTGCTGTCCTTACCCTGGAGGAGACTGGAATGGGAAGCCCTGGATCTGTCATGAAACAGCACAGACTTCAATCCCAGACACACTGATGAGCCTCTCTAACCAGTTCTCAGTGACTGAAAGGAACAACCCCCTGCACACAACCAGTCCTCCTGACACACAGATGGGCTGTGCACAGTTGTAGGTGTCCAGGGGAGAAAGCAGGTCCAAAAAGACCATGTATAACCCCAGACAGCTGGCACCAGCTGTACCTCAAAAGGCAGTTTCATCTTAGCAAAAGATTATGATGCTATTGGAGGAAAAAAAAAAAGATAGGTTTTTTTTTAAAGTCTTAACCTTGTCTGAAGCCACAATTAAAAAAAAAAAAAAAGTTGAAAATCAATAAATCTTAAATTGTATTCAGCTGGGACAGATGGCAGAGATATTAAATATTTTGGCATTTGGCCAAGTGTACATTTAAAGCAAAAATTGATGCCAGTGAAATAACCTTTTCTCCTTTTAAAAACCCTCTCCAAGTTGATTATTATCTGCCAAAAAAAAAAAAAAAAAAAAAAAGGGAAGAAAGGAAATAAAGGAAATCTAGCTCAGAGATGCATTAACAGATCATTCTGGATAACAACCCAGCAGAGTTTATGGCACAAAACGTGAACCTTATTTAGAAAGCATTTGGTTGGGGTGGATAATACAGTCTCGCCAGAGCCCAGCACAGTCTGCTCTGCTGCCTGTGGCTAAACTGTCTTCCATCGAGTGCTGATTTAGTGAACAATTAAGACAATGTCTATGAGATCTAAAGCAACTACCTCCTTCCATGGGGATACTCCTAGATCTCGTTATTACCATGCCAGCACATGAAGTATCTCTTTCCAAACAAGCACCCAAGCCCTGCTGATAGTCTCCTGACAAAAGGCCCAATCCTGCAAAGTGCTGAGGATACTCAATTGCCACGGAATTCACCAGAGGATGTACTTGTTGCACTGCAGGAGGTGGCCAAAGGCTGGTGCTCAGAGTTCAGCATCTCGCAGGATCTGGTCCAAAGCACATTTCCATGCAGAATTAAGAGCAAGTGATATATTTATTTATTTTCCTTTTTGTTATGAGTGAATCAAATAAATGAGCTGAGAGTTATTTCTCCCCTGAATATTTTTTTTGTGCTTTTGAAAGATTCTGCTGGCAGACTGACTGCTCTGGAATATTTAATTCACTTATTTTTTAAATTTATGCTGCATGTTCATTCACTATTCTCTAGGTACACACACCAGGAAAATATACACATAACTTTTTTGAAATATAACATAACACAGTTGTAGACAAACAATAATAACAGGAAGGTGGGTGTGCTGAAAGGAAAAGCACAGACACAGCACAGTGATATCCTGGATCTTCTTCTTGCCTGGCAAATGGGGTCAGGACAAAAGCCCTGCCATTACCTATGGGAAACTGAGGCACAGAGCACGGCTGCAACCTGCCCATCAGCTCTGAGCATGTGGAGCAGCATTAAGAGTCACACAGTCAAGTGGTCCCTGGTCACAAGGGATGTGCCAGTATCACTACCTTGTTCCCTCCCCTTTAGAGGCTGATTAGACCCTCTCAAACTTCCCTATGTCCAGCTTAGGAATTATCTACCTTTCCTGGGCCTCCCTTGACAAACTGTTTTAGAAAACCAAGCTATCCTTTAATTTTGCAACTGTTCTAAAAGGTAGGTACAAATCAAAATGGTTGCAAAACTATTATCTCTGTAGCACAAGTGAGTACACGGATGTTTAAAAACCATGCCTGGGACAACCATTGATTGACAAAAGAAAAAAAACCAAACAAACTAGAAAAAACATGAAAGCAAGTGAGTTTGGCTATCTACACCCTCCTTCCTTAAACAAAAAAGAGCCATCAAAAAAACAGCCTTCAAAACCAACTGCATTTAATTCTCTAGTCTTTTTTTTTTTTTTTCCCCCAGATAAAATTAGCAACATGCTTATTGATTTTAGCATAGCTGGAAATGCATAGGTAGAGCTAAAAGATGGGTAAATAAAACATGATGGACTCGCAGGGTTAGAGAAAAGAAAGTGCTTGTAAATGCAGAAGTCCATGAGCAGAAACAAAACTATGAAGGGTTCAGGCAAGAGGCCAGGGATCCAACTGCACCCTGAACACCATCATGGTGTTGAAAGTCTCCAGGAGATGACAGGGTACAAGCTTCCTAAAGCAAGACCATTTGCCAAGATCTATGGGGTTATGATCATCCCATCCTATTTATATTGTAGGAATTTCCACAAGTATGATCCTGCCTTGTGTTTGCCAAGGGAGGAACTGGTGCAGGTGCACGTGGAAGCAAGTTGGTTAAGGTGTGATGGGATGCAACGCTGTGAAAGGGATTTCTGATCAACTGCACTCATCATAAAGCCTGAGTTTGTTTGGCATTAAGGCCAGGAGGTATTTTGGAGTTTTAAAACTAAGGGACTGAGTCCAGGAAAATTGATACTGAGTTGAAACTAATTTCTAAGATCATAGCAGGTCTTGCAAAAGGTGGGATGCAAAATGGTCCAAAGCTTCACGAGAGCTGGGACTCCTTGGATCCACTTCATGATCACCTACTGCTTCTTCATGTGACGGGGACAGGTCACCCCTCACTGCTCTGACCCTCAGTTTCCCCGCTTTCAAAGTCGATTTCAGAACCTGGCTGCCCTGCCCCAGCACAGTTGCATCAGGTTGATCATATCTAGGGTGAGATTCAACATCTGAAGCAGTTAGACCCAAAACACAGAGGGACTGAAAGATCTGTATCACCTGCATACACCCAATGAAACAACTACAATGTGTAACAGATCAAGCCTTACAACTATATAGATATTTAAGTATGCAGAGAGTATTTTAAAGTCCACAGTATCTCCATCACAACTGACTGAAGCAGGCAGTTCTCACGGATCAATGTTGCCTTGACCTTTGCACGTCACGTTTTTGATGCTGTTACATTTTTTTTTTTGCAGAATCAGACAAGCTCATACTTCTGTAAAGGAATTCACTGTATCTCAGTGATACAGACTGCTCAGTGTTTAACCTTCCCAGCCCCACTTTAAATGGGCTTGGGCACTCAGATGGGTTTCTGTGCTGCTGGGCTGGGGGTAATTTCTACTCCTCCAACTAGTTTTGTAAGTGCAGGGCAGATATTGCGTGGAAGGGACTGCAGTCAGTATAGCAAGGACAACACAAGCCTGTAGAAATGTGGGGAGTGAATAGTTGAAAGCATAATGTCAGATTCACACGGTGAAACAAACTCCACTGTTCTTACATTGGCTTGGCTGCTGTTTTGGGATACAGAGCCCAGCTCCTGTGAGATGAAACTCAGGTTTTCAGAAACTCAATTCTCTGCTATCCCTCACCTTTTTCCACACTATTAGAAATCTCTTGGGACACAGACTGTGCCCAGGCAGGACTAATGGGGAGGACACACTGAGATGGGTCCATTTTTAGACCCCTAGTGACTGCTGCCATACAGAGAGCTAGTAACACCACACACAGCAGCGAGGTCAACTGGGAAGTGGTCCCATCCTGCATCTATACCCTCACTCTGCTGCAGGTCCAGTGGCTGGTTCTGTGCACTCCACTGGCCCAGATGCCTCAGTTTCCACATCTGCAATGAGGAGATAACTATACCAAC